>CAIGQV010014432.1:5395489-5524605 GCA_903798115.1 Danio jaintianensis
TGTGTGTGTGTGTGTGTGTGTGTGTGTGTGTGTGTGTGTGTGTGTGTTTGCATTTCAATGTGCCTCGGAGGTTGAGGTGAGGACAGGGAGAGGTACAGGAGGTGCTCTCTATAAAGGGCAGCCTGGCCTGTGCTTGGGGAATGGGAATGACATGCTCAGGAGAGTGTGTAATTAAAGGGGCTGCCTAGTCAGCATCACACATAACATTACACTCAGCTCCTCACTTAACGATTACTCGGCAAACAAGTGTTCAGGTACCTGTCCATCTCCCTCTGTTTTCCGTTGCTCTTTCATGCACTGACCCGGGCTGCAGGAGGAGCCACAGATATACAGGCTGTCTAAGCTCTACCTGACTGTAGGGCAGGTAAACACACTTAAGAGTGACCTCTGCGCTGTTGACCGTAAGTGAAGAAGTATGCTTCAGCGTGACCCTTAACATTAGAACATCATGCACACGTGAGAAAAAAAGTATTTTATACACTAGTGTTTTTAAACTGTGTAGTAAAGTGTATATTATAGTGTTCACAACTCTTTAATATAATTGATGCTCCAGCATTAACTGTAGTGAAGTGATAAACTGTTATAAATACTGTAGTATTCTTCAGTTTTTACTCCAGTTAAACTGTGGTGTATTGTAGTATAATACACCCTATAGTTGTAGAAAACTACAGTATTGGGTTATTTGATTAGGCATATTATTACTACAGCAACTATAGAATTACCACAACCAATTAATTTCAGTACTTTATTGTATAGTTCAAAAACACTATTTTACTATTAGTTGTTCATGTGGTATATTTACATATGCATATAATTCACTGCAGTTTCCAGTCGAAATGAATACAAAACATTAACAATTTAAATCCTTTTTGCTAATAAATGTACATTTATGTTTATTGACCATTTTCAGCATACATGTAGGTCTGAAAATGTTTAAATAGTATGTTTCAAATTGTATTTGAGAATTGAATTGGTGTGTCCAAAATCACAGGTTGAAATGAGTATTGCAAAGTTACTCAGGTGCTGTAACTGTTTCCAGTATAATGGTTTATAACTGCTAAAAACTCAAACTACATGAGCAAAACAGACAGTAAGGAAGATAGGTTTAGGTAAAGAGTTTAAATGATTAATACAAATTCATAAGACATCAATGTTATATTTAATCTGCAAAAAAAACAAAAATGAACTTTGTCATTAAGGTTTTGTCATTAACCTTTGAATTCATTATCATGAAAACACATGAGATGCCTGTGAGGGGCAGATTTACACTACTTTATCTCCAATTTGGTATGCATAATCAACTATTGAGCATGAATAATCAATTATTGGAGCATAATGCACAGTTGAATTTGTGATGCAGCCACAATGTAACTCAGAGTTACACCTCAGGTGTGCATTATGCTCTAAAAATTCATCAACCCATGTTTCAAGAAATTTGTCAGGGTTTTTGTCTTCAAACCACTTCTGTGTGAAGGACTAGTCTCATCCAAAAGCCTTGCCAATTATAAAGCCAATTATGGAGTCAAAATTTATTGCTGCCTGTGTGCCTTAGAATGTTCGTCAGCCAGTCAGAATCAAGCATTCAACAGCCACATAGTATGAATATATAAAGAAATCATGTTTAAAAGGATGTTTACTGTGACAAGATAATTGACAGGGCAGTTTAAACTGTGACAGAATGCACTATTAATATAGTTCACCCAACATTGAAAATTCTGTCATAATTTATACTCACCCTTCAGTCGTTCAAAACCTATTTGAGTTGCTTTCATCTGAACACAAAAGAAGATATTTTGAAGAATGCTGGTAGCAGGCACTCATTGACTACAATGACAATGCAAGTCAATGTGTGCCAGCATACAGCCTTCTTCAAAATATTTTCAGTTGTCTTCAACACAAGAAAGAAACTCACAAAGGTTTAAAACCACATGAGAAAGAATAAATGATGAGGTCATGTTCATTTTTTGTGAACTATCTCTTTAAGACACTACTATGACAAAGTAGTTTATATCTCAAATCTCGCTACACACTCACAAGCATGTTTTTTTTATTCACATACTTTTAGTGTATAGTGAAGTAAGTAGGTAAATTCAGACGCAGCAGGCATTTTTTTAACCCTAGCAGTTGATCATGTGACACAGTGATGTGCGCTCCGGGGATCAGCTCAAAGTCAGAACACAGCTGTGATTACAACCTTCACTGTGTCATGTGTTCATCTGCTAAACTCAGAGACTGCTGTGCCAGAGGCATGTGGTCTCAGCTCCTGTCATTGATCACACCTTTACAAAGTTTAATCACATAATGAGTATTTTAGGGTTTAGATAATACTTGTTTTAAAATGCATATGTCATACTCATATTAAATACACATAAATATTAGCTGTTTCATTCACATCAGATACACATTCTGTAAATAAGAGGGTCTACTCTATTGTTCTGCCAGTTCATCAAACACTTTCTTTCTAGAGAACTAGATACATATATACATATAATATATAATACATATCCAGCAGCTCTTAAACACTTGAAAAACTAATACTGTTAAAGAAAAAATTACTAGCCCTCCTTTGAAATTCTAATTCTTTTTCAAATATTTCTACATTTTGGGTTTATTTTCATAATATTGGGTTATTTTACTTGTGTGACGAAACTATGTATGTATGGCTTTTTTAAATATAATTTGGGATAAAACTTGAGAAAATAGGTGAAATGGCATAGTTGCTTTAACTATTTTGTTTTTAATAATAAAAAAATAGCTATCATTTAAGTATATGGCACATTTAGTGTAGGTGATACATAATAATAAAAAGAAACTATAAAGAATTAACCTGCTGCAGTACATACAACAAACAAGCAGAATAAAACTTTGCCAGATTTGCCAGTTTTGTATAAAACTGAACATGCTTTTACAGCCATTCACTGGACATTTTGCTTTTAAAATGTCATAAAATGTGCAAGAAGCAATATAATATCATTTTGCCACAGGCATATGTTTTTGCAGGGTGGGTTGGTCACTTTATTGGTGGTAAGGTGATGATGACATATCAAAACCTATGTACAGAGACCAAAAAAAAACTAAAACTGAAATAAAAGTAAGATTTAGTGAGTGGCATAGTGTTCTCAGATGGCTCCAAAGAGCACAACGTCTTAGCTCATTATTATGAACATGTTTATGAGTCAATAAATTCAGTTGCAAAAACCATTCTGGAATTTTTGCAAAGAAGGTGGATTGGGGATCTTAACATAATTATGATAAAAAATAGATTGCAAGTCGGGTAATTTACAGCTCGCAATCAAATTTTTGTTTGCAGATCTGTAGAGAACAGATGTGGGGGGAAAATGAAGCAATGAAACTACATCCGTAAAAAGAGCAATCTGTTGTTATTTGCTATTATTAGGCTTACAAAGCAATATGGTCAGCAATCCTGACATAATGAAAACTACCTGACATTTAACTGGGCCTAGCAGACACAATAAGGAAGCTTATATGAACTTAGCTGACTAAGCCTGATGTTTACATTTTGAAAAACATTTCAACTGCTGTCATTGTTTTTATCCCTTACCCAGCCGCTGGGACATTCTTATTTCGCTACACAAATTAGGATGATACTTTCCGCCAACATAGCATAAAGTCATTTAAAAGTTATGTAGTATACAGTAGCTATGAGGTGGGGGTGTTTGGGGGGGGGGGTATTAAGAGACAATTCTCAGTTTATGAATCTATTGGATTTATCAGGTTTGGGTTTAATTTAAATTTAATTTTTGTTTTATTCTGTAAAGATCTAATAACATTTATTTAAAATGAAAATGCATTGTGATTTAGAGCAATTTTCTTTTGTGTATTTAGTTTATAAAATGACATTTGGTCAGTATGACAAATATTTTCATTTGTTGTGATTGGGAATCAGGATTATTCCAGCAGATTTTCTTTTCTTAACATGATTAAAATATGCTTTTGTGTTGTCTAGAAATTAAAATGTTATTTTATGCAATCAATCAATCAATCAATAAAAATCCTCTTAATGACAACATTTTTATTTTTTAATTTAGAAGAAATAATAATATATTCTGATACTACAATATGTTTTGCTATTTCTTAATATATTACATATTTTATAGACTTTCAAATTACATAAACAATGTTATACCCTAAAGTATTCTAATAACAAAACATATTTAACCAAAAAATTCCCATCATCTGAGTGTCTAATACTTTCCAACTGGCAAATTCTAATTATATAGTATAGAGTATATACACTCAAAAAATTACGTTTGTTGTTTGTTCAAACCACTCATTTAAAATGAGCAGAAACAGAAACAACACAATTCTTGAGTTTTTTGGGGACAACTTAATTGTTTTATGTTCAATCCACTTAAATTTGTAAAAACTAATAAGTTTACTTACTTCATGTTGTCCCAACACAAATTATTTTTTACAGTGTAGTAAATTATACTCAGTTTATATGTTTTTTCTTGGATTACTGTGAATTAGTATGTCTTATGCTTCCAGTTAGCATCACACTCAAAGTCTGTTATTATATTGTGTGAAAGAGCTGTTGTTTTTGTTTTGTACTCTCTATCCCTCTTTTTTGTTTTTCTACGATATGGAAGGTTAACGATTTCCTGTCTCGCTCCAGAATAAAACGTCAGAATAATATTGTAGACAAAGGTAAATTAGTCTCACGAACAGACCCTATAATAATAATATGCTCATGAAAACATATGCTTGTCTTTCACAACCAAATATAGGCTATATCTTGTAATTGTAGTAGCCAGATCATATTATAATACTCTTGAGACTGACACTTATAGTTCAGCCAAAAATGTACATTTCAGCTGAAAGTGACTGTAGGTCTGGACATTTGTGACCCAAGACCAAGTCTTAGCCCTTGTGTGGTCTGTATATTCTGTTTGTCCTATGGGTTAAAAAAGGACCCGCTTTCACTAAACCTCTAAAATAAAGCAACACAATTTCAGTTCAATCCTCAAATCTATTTTGCATGAAGAAACAAGCATCACAAGTTTCACAGGTTTTCCCTCATCTATATGCAGTATTTCATCCATATTTAGTTAGTGGTCTCCACTTGTTTGTTAGTAAAGTAAAGGTTTATATTTTCAACTGCTAAAGGTACTTGCAGATGTAAAAAGCAAGACAGTATTCATTAAAGCAGAATCTTTGTGTATGTGTGTGTGTGCGCGTGCGTGCGTGCGTGCGTGCGTGTTTGTGTTGGAGTGTGCCAGTGTGTGTCTGAAGATTTTGTGATGTAAAAATGGTTTTATAGCTGCCGGGTCAAAATTGACTTAAAACTGATTAAGTAAACATTAAGTTCTATGAAGAAATTTTGTTAATTTCCTACCATAAATGTATGATAACGTTTTTTATCAGTAATACGCACTGCTAAGAACATAATTTATACAACTTAAAAGGTGATTTTCTCAAATATGTTGATTTTATAAAACCCTCAGATTCAATATTTTTAATGGTTATAGTTATTAGATATTTAAATAGTTTTAATAGTATCTCAGCCAAATATTGTAATAACTCCAAGAACCACAGTTTCAGCAAAAAAACAAAAAACAAAAAAAAGACCTTCTTTAATGTTCTACTATTTAGGAAGGGAACTGTTCTCTTTAACTGAGAGTGACTGGACCCTTTGCAAGCCTTATGTTTTTCCACCAAACATAAAATTTTACATGAATTAAGTGTTATTAGTTCAAAATTAAATATCGGCCATTATTTTTGCAATGCTTGAGTTAATCACAGTTAATTCCCAAAAACATCCTTGTAACATTGTACACTGTGTGGTCACAGACTTAATGCCGCCATCTTTGTCAGTCCGTTGGGATTGTGCTTTTATTGTTAGTTCTCCCAGCAGACCTGCACTGTCTGTCTGAAGCTCACACCGGCTCTGTGCTCTGCTGTTGTATGGGTTGGTAAGATTCTATTTGCATTAATACTGACAGAACTTGTTGATCTGAACAGCTGGGACAGGTTATCTGGCTCCACACAAATCTCATGCTTGTTATCCCGTCCCACATGAGAACATCTGTGAAACATAATTACACAAAAAGGACAAATAATCTGTTATTGAAATGAGAAAAATTCAAAAGATGCCATTGCTTCTAATTCATCTTTGATGAGGGTGACATTTGATATTTTCAAGTCGTATTTTGAAATGCGCATAATATCTGCCAGCAGGAAAAACTCTAAATATTACACAAAGAACTGTGGAAACTGGGGAATATAACTTTTTTTTCTTTTTTTTTGAATACCAGTTTTCCAAATGACCCCCAAAGAAAGTCATCATTGTAATAAATTCGAAAAAAGCATAGACATTACAAAAAGTAACTTTAGACAGAACTAACTTAAATTTATTAAAAATAGAATTTTATACTGAATTTTTATGTACAGATGTTTACTTAATCTCCAAAACAGTTTGATTGCCAACATTCTTCAGATTATCTTCAATGTTCCACAAAGCAAATCAGTTCAAACTGATTTGAAGCAACAGGGGGGGAGGTAAATGATTACATAAATTTAATATTGGGTGAACTAGCTCTTTTTAATAATATGGTAATATGATACTTTTTTCTTCAAATAAGGAAGTAAAATTGCCACCCTGTGGTGCTAAATGTCTAAAAGACTCATTTAAATCATTGAGTCATTAATTCGTTTGATTTGTTTAAGCAGCTGATTATATCAATTGTCTGTATCTGGGATTTTTGGGGCATATACAGTGCATTTAGAAAGTATTCACAGAGCTTAACTTTTTCCACATTTTGTAATGTTACAGCCTTATTCCAAAATGTTCGGCACCCTACCATACACAGTACGACATGACTGGGGTAGGAGTCCAGTGAAGGATGGTTCCAGAAACCAGGTAAAATGAGACCCCAAAAAAAGCACATGAGGTTGCGGTAGAAGCATGCGCCCACGATGCCTTTTCTCGTCTAGTTTGCTTTTGAAAACTTTTATGCATTTTTTTTTCTCTCACGGACACATGAGAAATACGTTAATATTCACAGAAATTTATACATCGGCCTCTGGTGGATTACGAGAAATGGCACATATCGTGCTTCAGTTCACTATTTGGCAGTTCTTAAAAATGTAGTCCTGGGCACATACCTCCAGTGAGCCTGGGTTGATTAAATTCATTATTTTCCTCAAAATTGTTCAAGCAATACCCCATAATGTCAATAGGAAAGAAATTTGTTTGAAATCTTGACAAATTCATTCATTCATTCATTCATTTTCCTTCGGCTTAGTCCCTATTCATCAGAGGTCGCCACAGCGGAACTGCCAATTTATCCAGCATATGTTTTACATAGCTGATGCCCTTCCAGCTGCAACCCAGTACTGGGAAACACCCATACACACTCATTCACACACATACACTACAGACAATTTAATTCATTCAATTCACCTATACCGCATGTCTTTGGACTGTGGGGGAAACCGGAGCACCCGGAGGAAACCCATGCAAACACAGGGAGAACATACAAACTCCACACTGAAATGCTAACTGGCCCAGCCGGGACTTGAACCAGTGACCTTCTAGCTTTGAGGAGACAGTGCTAACCACTGAGCCACCATGTCACCCTCTTGACAAATTAGTACCTGTAAATAAATAAATACACACACATGTACATAAATATGTTTTTGCCCATTACTTTGGCACCAATTACAGCCTCTCATCTTTAAGAGTATGATGCTCCAAGCTCAGCACATCTATTTTTGGGCAGTTTTTCACATTCTTCTTTACTCACATCTCAAGCCGCAGAAATGTTCAATCAGGTTTAAGTCTGGGCTCTGTTTGGGACATTCAAGGACATTCATAGAGGTGTCCCATAGCCACTGCTATCTTGGCTGAGTGCTTTGGATCACTGTCCAATTAAAAAATGAACCATGCTGCTGAGTAAGTTTTCATAAAGGATGTCTCTGTGTTTTGCTGCATTCATCTTTCCCTCGATCCTGACTAGTCTTCCAGTTCCCAGGTGAACTGTCATGTGCCTTTTACCAAGATCCAGGCTTCCATCTAGTTGTGCTACTATTAAGGCCTGATTGGTGGAGTGCTGCAGAAATTGATGTTCCTCTTGAAGGTTCTTCTCCATTCACAAATCAATGCTGGAGTTCATTTAAAGTGACCCTTAGGTTCATGGCCAAGATTAATTTATTGATATAAACATTCAGATTTGGCAATGTAATGTTATAGTTTGAATTAAAGTACAAAATGGCTCATTCCCCAGTATATTTTTTTATTTTGTAAATATTGTTGCAAGTGTTTCACACAAAAGCACTAAATTGGCATAAAAATTAGTTTGATTTTGTCTATCAAAGTTGACACAGTCTACTGAACCAACACATGGTTTGTAAGATTTGATAAAATTTTTACGTTTTTTTATGCTCACCAAGGCATCATTTATTTTTTGCCAAAAACAGTGAAAACAGTAATTTTATGACATGTTACTACCAATTTAAATTATTCCTGATTTTAAATGTAATTACTCCAGTGTTCAGATCCTTCTGAAAATATTCTAATATGATGATCTGTTGCTGAAGCAATATTTCTGATTATTATCAATGATGAAAACCAATGTGGTGCTTAAGTTTTTATGGACAACGTTACATCATTTTTTCCAAATTTTTGGACGAACAGAAAGTTTACCAAAAATAATATTTGTAACATGCTTTATTATGTATAAATGTAAAATCTTTACTTTACTTTTCTTGTTGCATTACTGCATAAGCAAACACTCAAAATAAAGTTGCAGACAATTATTGTTGAAACCCAATGCTTGAATGCGAGACTATTGCTAAGTAAGGCAACCACTTGACAGAAACACAACAACAACCACTGTAGTAAGAGAACTCCTGCTGCTGCATAACAAACCCACAGGTTATATAAAGACAAGTGGCGAAATTTACATCTACATGCAAAGGCAAGATGACTTGAGCTGTTGCAGGACTGCTGAAGGCCCTTATGAATGTGTCTTTCAGCGGTGCACTGCACTGAAGCATCCTTGTTAATGATATGCCAGTGCCAATAATTCCCCAACAACACTCTCGCCAGACAATCGGATAATGAGTCGTGCTCTGCCTTCCACACTAGAACAGCTGTTAAGCTTCAACACTCAAACTTCCTGCTTAAGAAACTCTTAAATGGTTCCCTCTTTTCTGGACCACTTTCCTTGTCAAGCCTCGGACAGCAACATCTACACTACAAGAAATAAACTGACAACATAACACACGAACAACCCAAAATCACTCTAGTGAAAGGGTGCTCATTACCACAGTGCCGCTGCTGTATGTTCCTCCTGCTCGACTCTGCTCTGTTGGAAGTTGCTTGGCTGGGAGGAATGGAGAAATCCAGGGAGGATTTGCCGCCACTCCATCCTCAGTAGTCTTTAAAAAGACTCATAAATGGGTTGAATTTATTTGGAAGGAATGCTATGGAAGGGAGAAACCTTATTATATGTGTTCAAGAGGCGAGCGCTTGCCGAAGGAATCCTGAAGGAAAACCCCAAGATCACATTAGGCTCGCTAAATGTCAGCTCTTGGAAATATCTTTTGATTTTGAGATTTAAACTCGGTTTTATTGTTCCCTGTGCCATAGGAGCTCATCAAAATTAGGTTTATTTCACTCGGTGCTGTGCAGTTTGAAGATAATTTTGGAACAGTTTCTAATAGCTTTGCTTAAATTTAGTTTTAACAGCTAACTAGGTCCTCTGAAATCCAGAGGGATACATTTTGTACTTATTACAATGCGAAGGCAATTAATTGGGTTGTAAAAATGCTTTTAATATCTCATGCTCATTTGAAGCAAGGTGGCTTTTAGAGAGCAGAGGTTCTGTGTGCTTTTACCGAAACCTGATGGAAAAGGCTATGTTGTCAGCACAGTTGTGACACCGCCTGCGTTTAGTTTGGCCTTGTCCATGGTTTAACTAATGCTCAAAAGTGCATGGCTGGCAATATTCTCCAGGGAAAGTCACCGTGGCTGTGAAGACACGAACCTTTATGGTCACACTGACCTAATTCTTCACACAGAATAAGCTCACCGCCAGGGCTGTTGAAATCTGATAGCATCATGCTATGTTTTTAGCACTTGCACTGATACTGGTAAATCAGTGTAGGCGCAAGTCAAACTTATTGGTTACTGTATGCAAATTAACATTTTGAATTGCTGCCTATTTCATGTTTCTCTTCAAATCCACAGAAGAAGAAAAAAACTGTGACTGAATGGTGAGTCCAGAGGAAGGATTTACCACACACTTCCACCTACGACTTAGAAGGTGGCATAGGAAGCTGTCAGAAGAGCAAAGCCTCTCTTAGGAAAGCATTACAATAAAGGAAGAGATATGAAAGACTCCTAGACAGAGAAAGGGGGTGAGTACTATGTTAAGACACTATTATTAGCTTGCACTTCCCTTTCTTCCCTATATATAGGCCCTCGCTCTATATTGTGCTAAAGATCTGTGGAAGTCTGTTCTTGCCTAAGAATTTGAGAAAAAAAAAAAGGTGAGGTGAAGTTGAAATAGAGATACAATTGTGAGTGATAAATACGCAATAATAGTTTGTCTTCTGCAAAAAAATAGTTATAATAGTTTAGTTTTTTTAATTGTGCAAGTTGATAAAAGTAGCAATTGTGAGATATAAAGCAATTGTAAGACTTATATTGGCAAAAACAATAAATGTAGGGTTATTAAATACAGCCACATTGTAGTCAGTCACAACACTCAAAAACGTCTCTCCAAATATGAGTAACATTTTTAGTAGAAATTTATAAGTAGAAATTTTCATATTGTGATAAATTGAGGAATTGAGACACAATTATGAAAAAACACCCAAATGTAATTTTGAAAATAATGTATTTTTAAGGTGTAGCTATCATAAAGACGTTTCAAATGTTAGATTTATATTTGATAAACCAAGTTATAATTATGAAATATAGCTCAGTCACAATTATGTTATGATTAAGTAATAAAGAATTTTAAAAAAGTAGAAAATGAGGAAAGTCAAAATGATCAAAATCATAATCGTGCTGCAAAAAAACAAAAAACAATAAAGCAATAGCAAACAATAAGCAATTCTGTGATTTAAAGTTGCTGTTGCAAGGTCTGAATTTGCAGAAATAATAACAAAAGTAACAACAGTGGAATACAAAGTGAAATATATAGTAGCAATTATGGGAAGTAGAGCTATTTTATGTATTTTTCTGTATACTTTGGCGCAGAAACAGACTTACATATTGACCCTTCAGTAAAAAAAAAAATCAACACTTTAACAGCATGTTTATCAGGTTTTCTCTCAGATTTATTGACATAACTTCATCATGAGCAGACTGTGCACTTTAAAAGGACAGTGGTTTTGGAGGGAAAGACACACTTTATTACTACAGCATTAATATCCAATCCCGCGCCCGTCTGTGCCAGCCATGTTTTTCTACCTGGAATCCTTTCCCAGGATTTATGGGATCATTCACACAGAAAATGTGCACCATTAGGTTTTCCGCACGCCACAATTCAATCACGTCCTGAAATCCCAGCGCGGTCACCTCTCCCGGCGCGTGTCATTGTAAGCAGGTATTTCACCCCATGCCGGTTAATTCCTCCCCGGACTCCAGCGGGAGAAAATCAGGCCCTGAAAAATCATTACTTTCCATAATCCCTGCCTTCCATATGCCACCACATTAATGTGCGTATGACAAAAGAGGAGGAGGAAATGAGAGCGATGTGCTGGAATAAAAGAAATTGGATTAGAATAAGTCAAGAAAAAGGGAGATCTGTCCCCAAAAATTGAATTGCAGGTTTTAAGTGCCCTTGATCCACCAAGGTCTTTCATTCCTCATATTCTAACTTAGTTTTCCATAGCAGAGCTTTCCTTTTTTTCATACTCCTGACAGGGCGAGGAGAAAATTCCAGCAAAACTGTCAGATCGCTGCGAAGCCTCAAGATTAATGCCGCTGTTGACAGCGTGTCTGACTGGAAAACAATCGGGTTTGTATTTACCACACAGCAAATTGATTTATCGCAACCAGCTGATGGAAAGTCCTTGTCATTGCATAAAGTTGCATGTAAAGAGATGTTTTGGCCGAAACGTGAGGGAAATTTCACAGAAGCGTTGACTGTTTAAACGTGAGGAGCATTTATCTCAACAAGCAGGACTGCGAGACACACTGCTGGGAATATAAACACATTGCAGTCTCAGGTGTTTACTGAGAGAAATTGAAGCTTAGACTCAGTAATGGTGTTTGGCAAGCTGGGGCTGGTCGCATCGAGGCGAAGATGCGCTTCTACAGGGGGTAAACAGAGAGCACCGATAACCTCGACAAAACCAAAGACGCAGCCAATGGAAAGCGGGAGAAAGAAAGCTCACAGGTCCGACAACACACAGCATGATACTGTCTACCAAGCACTTTTCAGAAGCTCTGATTATACTGCAAGCAAAGCTGTGGCCAGAATGCGGGGCTGGTAAAGAGAGTCAGAAATAACAATAGCAATCAAACTGTTCCTGCACGCATGGAGAGTGACTAGGCCTCAGCATTACTGTGACAAGGGCACAGTGCACTTAATGTAAGTGGTGCCGCTTGGCAATTAAGACAGCAGAATGGATTCTCAGCAAAAGCCGAAGTGGAGAAAATTACGCCCTAAAGTGGTTATGATTCACTCATATATAACTGTCACCATGCTGAACTTTGGTGGCCTTCCTTGTTGTGCCAGATTTTAAGTGGAACATGAGCTAGAGTCAGAGACACTAATATTTCAGTGGGCACGCATTCAAAGGTCATCGACCATATGTTGGATGCATCGCCGTCTCGTCTTGTAAACAAAAGCAAAAAAATCAACAATGCTTTTTTGGCTCCGTGTCATTTTCTATGATGCTCATGCAACCTATTGATCTGTTTATCGAAGTGTATGACTGTGGAGGAAGTACTCGGATTCATCAAGTGCTTCCTTCACACCCGCACCGCCTGTCAAGCCCCCCTCTGTCGTATCAGGAAGGGAGTCTGATCATTATCACACCACAAGTTTTACTTCCCTGCACTTCAGTATCTCAATAACACATCACATCACACAAACAGCTATGAGAGAGGACAGGGGAGAGAAGGAGCATACAGAGATCCAATGAAGTCATGGTTGGTTTTCTGAGGCATTGTCTAGAACCGCTGCAGCAAATGGGATAGGCTTCAAATACTACAGACTCAAAGAAAGTGGCCAAAAACAGTTATTATTATATTTTGGTAGTTATATATAAAAATTCAGTTTGAGATGCAGTGTATGAATGCGATTTGATTCAGCGTTCCACTGTATAAAGGTTACTGCAAAATGTTTCACACTTATTACTTTATGTGAAGCTATATTAAGAGCTGAGCAGCTGATGTCCACTGCATTTGCTGTAAGGATGAGAAATGTAGAGATTTTAATACAGGTTTGTTTTAATGAGGCACTTTAGATTAATCCCTTAATTGACCTGAATTGTATATATTTTTTAAAGAATAATAAATCAAGTGACGTATACTGTATCATGATTTTTTTCTGTGAAATAGTAGCATTCAAAACAAATTATTCTCATAAACAAACAGACATCAAATCTAATTTTATTCACTCGTAAGCTGTTTTTATCACAAAAATAATTCAACTTTTATGCCCAGGATTGAATAACCCTGTTTTCATTGGGGTTTTTTTTATTCACTTAGAAGAGTCATTTGGGAAATATTTACATTTTGTGGTCTCCTGAAGGACCGTAACTACTTGACAACTCCCAGTGAATATTAGAAAACTGATGCTTAATATCTGCTAGTGTAACAGGCTGGCTAGTAGGAGTATCAATGTATTTTTATGCACATTTTGGAAAATAGCTAAATAAAAAAAAAGCACTGGATGGAAACTTTATAAAGTCTTAAAATGGGAAATGATGGCGCTCAACAGATCATGTAACTCAATAACTGGACTAGCCAGCATCATTCCGCAATGCCTGAGCCCAAGTTGTCCTCAAAATGATTTGTTAAATTACCTCTAGAACTATCTTACATGATTGTGGTCCCAAACATCATACATCAGGAGAAATAAAATGACAGTATTTGTCATTGGTTGTTTTTCTGGCATGCTCTGTGGTGCAAGTCATTTATAATGCATGAACAAAAAGCTACAGTGGTTTCCCTATTTTGCCAGGATGTAACAGTTTTTGAAAATGGTGCTTTATTTATTTATATATTTATATAGCTCTGTGTGTGTTTGTGTGACCCTTGATCACAAAATCAATCATAAGTGTAAATTTTGGGAAACTGAGACGTACAGTATACATCAACTAAAATCTTAATAACTGAATAAATAAATGAATCTGAGGGTTTCAAGAAATATTCAGAATTTTTTGGAGCATACAAAGAAAATTCTCTTTAAATTAAGTTTTATTTAAGTTTCCCTGTAAATTAAGTTCTTAAAACTGCATATTAATCAAAAATTAGGTAATTAGGAAATTTGCAACAACAAAAAAAATCTTCATAAAACAAGATTTTGCTTGATATTCTAATAATTTTTGGCATTAAAAAAAATTTATTTGGACCCATACTTTGTATTATTGGCTATTGCCAAAACGATTCCCATGTAACACATACATACATACATACATACATACACACATACGTACACGCATGCATACATACATACATACATACATACATACATACATACATACATACATACGCACATATTTATATATAGTTTTCAATTTTTTGTTTAACTTTGGACAAACTTTGGATGGAAGAAAAGCTTTAATTTTAATATTAGCAATGCTCCAATGTGAAAGAGAAAGATGTTTTCATTAAAAGTTTATAGAGGAAAAAATTGTATTCAGTTGTGTAAAGCAGCATTATCCTGCACTGCTTACTGACCCAGTACCCAGAAGGATAAGAACAGATAAATGTAATAAGTATGCAGATCAAACAAATGTCAAGGTTTTATTTCTATTACAAAAGCTCAATGTTGTAGCTCTTAATTCTTCTCATTCAGATATAAAGCATGTCTCATTCTCATCTGGACACAGAAGAAAAGATACAGTATGTCTCGGCTTCCATTGTGGTAATATTCTCACCGTCTTTGTGGTTGATCAACAGAGCGGTCAGTTTGCTCAAAAGACTGAATTTGTGGATCATTACACAGAATGACCCGAACAGCCAAAGAAGACCACGTCAAGAGATGTGATGATTGTTCCATTACACTGTGACTTACATCCCTTGAAACGAAATGTGATATTTGAAAGTCATGCATGTCTCTATGTCGTACATTATGTTCAACATTAGTGCATTTTGTGAGAACTGTCTGACTTCTGTATTTCTGAGAAGTACATCTAATATCAGTGGGACATAACCATGAATAAGTTCTTGAATAATTCTAGGAATTTCTCTGAGAGTTGTTGAATATTCAATGAAAACTCTGTAGTTCATATCTAATTAATGCATTTGAACCTCATCTCAAGTTCTGTGTTTGATCTTATGCCATTTTGTAAATCGGGCTCCTCCGGAGACGTGCTTGCATGCTTGCTGAGTACATGACTTGATACTTCTCTCCAAGGTAAAATGAGAGAAATGATCACATGCTTGATCGCAGAATGAGGTCTGTTCTTATTTATTTAATTCCGGCTATTAATTTATTTCATTGCCACTCCATTAAAATAGTTGAGCAGAGGTCAGGGAGTACATGAAGTGTGGCACTTTCGACAGTAAAAAGTCATAATGTGGTTCATGCACTAAGTTTATGAGGTCAGCCATTAAGATTAATTGTCCCGACTAATGATTTAGACGGTGTGCTAATTACCAGTGATTGCCCATTAAGTCAAACACAAATGTAACACTGATATATTGTCGCTTAGTTTTTTGTTGTTGTTTTCACCCCTTCTAAACATCTGCTCCTAATCACTGTTTTTGTGAAAATAAAAAACAGCTGCTGGTGACAAGTTTGAACCAAACCTCTTCTTTTATGTAGGTCTGGTAGGTTGTATAAAACTATTGTCAAAGCACCTGGCGAAGGCACGTGCTGTTCTCTGACCAGCTGGAGCTCTTTTACCTTCTAGTTGAGAGCCCTGCCTTCACTTGTCCATACAAAAGAACCGCATCTGTGTTACAATCCACCTGCGCTTGTTCATTGATTACTGCTGCACCTGCATCTCCTAATCAACCCATTTCAGATCCTCAGGTGTCGACCAGCACAGCCAAAGGTGTCTGGTTGGCTGTGTCCGAAAACGTGTTGCCTCACTGCCCTATCAGGCAATAACTTTACAAGCAGCGTTTGTGCACAAAGGGACCTAAAATTGAGAGAGCTTTTGGTGAGTGAACAAAGAAATATGTTACCCTTTCACATTTACATTCTAAATACTCCCGCTGAACCCCCTGTGGATTTTTTTTATGTGACCATTATTTAGAATACATTGCTTTAAAGTTTACATGGCAATGCATCAAGTTTATTACGTGGCACAGCGTATGATGATTTATGAATATATTGTTTGATTTTTCTCTTTTTGCAAATATTGGCAAATGTCCTAATTATATTGTGAAATATCTGATATATACAGATTCTCAGATATGTGTAAAAACATGTACTTTGTCATTTAAACAGTTTAAAGGTCCCATGAAGTGCTTTGAAATGTGTATTTTTATTCTATGTTTGACGTAATCTCACAGGAAACATGAAGAGAGGGACATAGTGTAGCTCCTCCCCCTTTTAAAAAACAGCCAATATCGTTTTGTTTTATCACCGCTCTGCCAATGATAGTGATTGAGCTCAAGCGCATCTAATGTGAAGTGTCTTGAAGGAGGCGGGGTATGTCAGATACTAGAGAGCATTTGATTGGTCACGATTTGATGAGAAACAGAAGTATGAGGTGATGTGAGTGAAGCCGCGGTCACATTAGAGTTTGTGCGTGCGAAATTCTGTTGATCAATTTAGGCGGAAGTGACAAACTACAAGCCCTATATGTTTATAACAGTTTTATAACGCTTTTTGTCACTGTTTTGGAGCAAACTTGCCTATAGATATCCTAAAAACTAAAAATACTAACATCTAAAAAACTTTATTTATTCATGGGATCTTTAATAATGATCCTTTTATTTGATCTACTGTATGACAGTTGATGTTAGTGGAGGGATCAGAACTGCTGGATTTACAACATGTTACAAAATCAACTTCTCCTAAACTACATGACAGTAAGTGGCTGTTTAACTGGAAGAAGAATAGATTAAATGTTCCCTACCTAAACAGTGTGTGTTTGATCAGATTATATGTAAAATGTTGAATTTAGACCTTAGCGTGTATTTTTACAAATCATTAAGTCAGGATTCTGCCACTTTGGTCTTGTTAATTCTTGTTTTGGTGGCAAGAATTTTCAAGAGAAAATTGCAAGAAAAAGAGTTTTCTTGTTTAGTCCAGACACTAGTCCTGTCTTGTCTATGTTGTGCTCTGCTCGAGTATTCTTGGGTCGAGCGCTCATTTTCTGTCATTGTACTCGTCTTTTGTACGAGCGCCATCTCTAAATCTCCGGTTAATGAGTTCTCTCATTGGCTGCGTGTTCTAGTCCTCTTTTATGTGAGCACATGGCTTGTGTTGTGTCTTTGTGTCATGTGCTCTCCCGTCTATTGTCTAATCCCACCCTCCTTGTTAACCCATTATTATTTTATTCAGTTCACCTGTTTGTTTGTTAATTCTTTCTGCTTTTAGCTCCCCCTTGTCTGATGTCCTGTGCCAGTTCGTCGTCGATTATTGCCTTGTCCTGTCATGTTGTGTTCAGCCCTGTCCAGCCCTGCTCTTTCCTGCCAACCCAGTTTGTTTATTTGTTTTGTTAATGTTTTTCCCCTCTGTGTTGTTTTTGTTTTTTATTTTTTTTATATTAATAAACCCATTTGAGTTTCTGCACATGAGTCCTCGTCCTTCCCTTACCCGAATGTGACACGTCAATGTTATGTTTTGCAAGTATGTAGTTTCAATGTCTCAATTCTAAAATTATTGGTATTTGATTGAAAACACCAAAAATGTGTGATTTATGACAAGTGCTGTACGCCTCTTTCTCTGGCTTAGCATGGGAAGAACATTTTAATTTAGCAACTGGTGACGTGATGCACTGAACATTATAAAGACACCGATGTAATCATTCGCTTAAAGGACCAGCTGAGGCTGATCATACTAGTGTGATCATGTGTGTCAGTGTGTATATATATACATATTGGACAGAACTGGTACAGAATTACATTTACGCACAAGCTGACCACAAACCCAAGTTTCAGACATAAATTTTTCATTGTCAACTCAAATAAAACTTTTAAACTCAACGGTCACAGAATCAAACTTGCATGATTATGTAATATCATAGGCAGTGAGGGTTACATCAGTGATGATTTTAAAAATTAATCAGATGAAAGAGTCAGTACACAAAATGATCATTGGCTCCAAATATATTATCCTATATAATATGAATATGAATAATTCATAAAATGTAATGGAAATGTTTTTATTTATTTACATGTCTCCTGGTATACATAAAAGTTACATGGTCATCCTTAAAGTTGGGCTGTGTCTGTGTGTTAATTTGCAGAAACTGGCTCCCTTGACTATGCAGGTTCTACTGGATTGTGGATCCATAGATCATCTGTTTGATCTGTGAAATTGTGCAATATAAGCTCTCAGAAACATCTCATAAATGACCACTCCCAAGTGGCTTTTTTTGCCATTAAGTAGGGATAATGTACATCTAGGTTCTTGTTCTCGCAGAGTTAAGCACGACAAGCTATCAGCGTTGAGAAAGAAAAAGAGATGAATTTAAGCTGATGCTAATCTACAAATTTTTCAGTCACAAGAAGGCTGTCAAAAAACTGTCAAAAACATCAGCGACAGATAAGCAAATAAAAATGTAATGTATCATTTATTATCAAGATGATTTATTGTGCCTGGATGAACTTGTGGTATTAGTTTCAGCAGTGATTATCTGGGAATAACCTACCTTGGAATGTGATAATTGACCAATCAGAATCCAGATTCCAGAGAGACATGTAATAATGCTTGGATAACACACCTACATCTCTTTTGATCTAAATAATGGCTAGTGGAGTGCCAGCCATATACTGTACACATATCAACATCTGTCATCATGATTTTTTTTTTTTTAATTTATTTATTCTTTTTGAAAAATCAAGTTTTAGTCACATAACCATAGATAATGGAAATGCTGTCAATTTACAGTAGTTTTTAGAAAATATTGCTAAAGTTTTGTGCAAATCAGTAATGGAAACCAGGCTTCTGTTGCAGCATTTTGAATGCAGCTATCAATTGTCTCTCACAAAAGCTTATCATCTTTGTCCGCAATCTTAGGCAGCTCATTTGTTACCTCGCTGCCCGATCAGACAATAATTTCACAAGCAGCTTTGTCCACAATGGCACCTCAAACTGATTTCGGACAGACTTTTGGGGCAGCATAAAATTGAATGGTAAACAACAAAATAGACGTTTTTCTAAAAGTGATAACTAACCAAATATATAACACAAAGTGAATGTTTCTGTCTAGAAATTACATCAAAAGTGGAAAAAAATGGTCAAAAAGCCACATTTATACACAAATTGACCACCCACCAGAATTTCAGATACTATCTCTATTTATTTTTGAGCCCAACTGTCACAGAATCAAACTCACAGTATGTGAAGTCTTAGGCTGCAAATGGATAAATCTGATAAAGGCAGCTCAAAAGACAAAATGTGACACCATAATTGGATCTGGATCTCTCTTGTTGTCTTCATACCTCCATATATGTTGCCTGGAAAGGCAGCATTTTTAGCCTTTAGAAGCAGCCGTTGATTTGGTAAGCTATAAATGGCCACAATCGTTCTCCATTGCTCATTGGCTAAATGGCTTTATCCAAGCTCTTGTTACCTTGCTGCGCAATTATACAATGACTTTACAAAAAGTATTTGTGCATGAAAACACCTCACAAAACTTCTGAGGCAACATAAAAGTTTAATGATCTGCAACAAAACAGAATGAGCCTTGGTAGTAACTAAGTGAATATTTATCACTAAAATATAAATTTCTTGCTTAAAATTATATTTAAAAAATTGGAAATAGTCATCTTTTGCATACAAGCTAACCACCAAACAAACAAAATTGTCATCTATAGTATGCTGTAATGGATCAAATGACAGAATCTCAGTAGACAGAATCTGGAACAAAGGACGTGCCTTGTTGCCTTTATATCTCTGTATACTACCTGCGGAGGCAGCATTTTTCAGCTTTTTGGAAACAGCCCTTGAGCAATAAATGGCCTCCATCGTCTTTCCCAGAAGCTCACAGCCACACACAGACACAACCTTTTCAACTAGTTTTTTTCTTTAAAAAATATTTTACATTCACAAATGTTCAAAACACTGTTTTTGGAAGTCAGAGATGTCCATAAATCTTTAACTTGCCATTAAGATACTGTGTGCTGTCTTACTAAAAGAATGATGAATTATGGGCATTAGACATTTTTATATACTGAATTAAGATTATAACGTGAAAAAGAAGGCAAAAGTTTATCTTTATGAATCACGTAAAGATGGATTAAAATAATATAATAGAAGGAATGTGAGTGCAGGCTTGTGGTGATAAAATACAAAACGTTAAGCAGCATGAGGCTGCAATGAGGACAATAACATTAGTTTTCTGGATGAGCTTAAACATTAAAGCTTTCACAAACACAGTCAGTGGTAGCGAATTAAACTGCTACATAACTTAAGCTAAACTCCTTTAGATAGCCAGTAATAAGGCCTGTCAAAAAAGCTGTAAAATAGCAACACTAATACTAAAACAAAATATGATTATTTTTGTTTTTTTGTTAATGTACTCCAACACTCTCACATAGCAGCTCTGTTTCTTGCTGTTTAAGGTCCAGAGAAAACACACTTCAAACACTCCAGTGGGACCTTGACCTCCAGAATGCTTATGTTGTAATGCTAAGAGTTCCTGTGCACAGTACAAACTCTTCTTTAAACATGAAGACTGTGTACCACATCAACAGCTGAGCATTCTGGGAACCAGTTTTATTTCTTAGCAGTATATTTCAAATCATCATGGAATTAAAACTGAACATTCTTATGTTTCACAGAATATTGCAGAATCTGTTATACATTATTTAACCCTGCAGATCATAACTTTGAACATGTGCCCTTGTATTCTTTAATCAAAAATGCTTTCTTACAATCTCATGGGGTTTATGTTTTATTGAATTAGTGGCTCTTTCAAATGAATTCATAGAACCATACATGCCCATAAACATAACCATCGCTGTGACACGGTTGCCATGAGATTATATTGATTATGATGAAATTTCCATCAATCAAATTTTTTTTTTATTCAGTAGAACATTAAAGAAGATTTTTTGTTGTTGTTGCTGAAATCATGTTCTGTAGCGATTTATATAATGCAAGTCAATGGCTAAAGTGCTTTGATTATGGGAAGAAAAAAAACATATATAGGAAAAACTAAACTAATCCTTTTTTTTTTTTTACAATTTTTTGTAACTTTTTTTATAGTTAATAATGTAATAATGATGTCAGGTCCATTCAAGTCACTTTCCCTGGCACAAGATGGTGTTGTACTTGCACCTAATTAAAGGTGTTGTACACTTGTAAAAAAAAAAAAAAAAAAAAAAAACTCTGCTTATAGAAAATGAAAAGAAACATTTTTTGTAACTGCCAACCCACAAGAGTCGACATTACATCCATGAATTGCACTGATCTATATGTTAAGATATATAATGGTATATATTATTCTTTATTATAGATCAGTAATTCTGCCATGTTTCTTACTGACATACACATTATACTCAAAAACTCTGAGGTTAAAGAAAATTTCAAGATCACGCTTGTAATAATGATTTTGTGGTGACGTTCATGTGCATCAATCAAACTGTACAATCATTATGCAAAAAGATCCTTTTGCTTCAGATCTGTGGATTAAAGGTAATAATGTTCCAAATAATGTCTAGTTTCTTGCACAGACTAACCTCACTTCATAAGACCTGAATGTATTGTCAGGAGCCAATGACATTCATTTTGATTTGCCTATATATGTTTTTTGACTATCAGAGTGTTCAATTGGGGCAGCACGGTGGCTCAGTGGTTAGCACTGTCACCTCACAGCAAGAAGGTCGCTGATTCGAGTCCTAGCTGGGCCAGTTGGCATTTCTGTGTGGAGTTTGCATGTTCTCCCCGTGTCTGCGTGGGTTTCCTCTGGGTGCTCCCACAAGTCCAAAGACATGCGCTATAGGTGAATTGGGTAAGCTAAATTGTCCATAGTGTGTATGAGTATGAGTGTGTGTGTTAATGAGTGTGTATGGGTGTTTCCCAGTACTGGGTTGCGGCTGGAAGGGCATCCACTGCGTAAAACATATGCTGGAATAGTTGGCAGTTCATTGCACTGTGGTGACCCCTGATAAAAAAGGGACTAAGTTGAAGGAAAATGAATGAATGAATGAATGATAAAGGCAGTGTTGAATTGTATTTTATAAGCCAGGACCACAGTTTCAGGTAAAAAAAAGTTTTTGAAGTTCTACTGAAGGGATAAAAAGGTACTTACGTCTTTGATGGACTGACAATTTTTCATTTTTGGGTAAACTATAGCTTTTACAAATAATGTCATTGTAAGTCATATGCATTTGAATTACACCAAAAAATCAGATCATAATATGCAATGGTCTTTCATCAGATCAGCTTGTTTATATAAACGAAGTGTTCACCATTGCCAGATGTGTGTGTGTGTGTGTTGTCAATATCCTCAAAAGTAATTATTTTATTGTTAACAGAATCAGCAATGCTGTAGTGGAGACACTCAATCAGCGACAACACCAATCATGTATCCACACAGTTTGTTCATCATTCATTACGCCATGTGGCTCATCCAGCTCGCTGTCGTAAATGACTAATCACGAGTAGATGGATGAGGAAAGGGGACTGCTATTTTCAGCAAATCACAAGACTGGGTGGCTTCTGAAAAAAAAAGAGAAGACATTTGAAACCTTTAGTAAGGTTAGAGAAATCTCCCGAGGTTTGGATAATTTGTGGTATTAATTAATGATTTTTTTTCTTTTCATGTTAATGCTAACTGTCACAAATTAATGGGTGGCAGTTTCCTTCCCTAATGAGAGTCTGGTGAAATGATGCAGCCCCTGAAAAATAACAGTGAGGTATTTTTTACTTGACAATACGTATCCTTTTTATATATATATAAAAAAAAAACTGACGGATTACATGGAATTTAAAGGAGCTGATTTTAGCCCTTAAATTAGATACTGCCATTTTTTTAAAATATAGCTTTAATTAATTCCCACCTTTTAGGAATACATTTAATATTCAGACCAAAATGTGCCCCACAGCGCTCATAATTTGGTCTGAAAATCTTCTAATTGTCCAATAAGAACGGCCCTGGAAATTCTGCTGTGGTTTGAGCTAAATCATTATTGGAATGATAGCGTTTGCACCTTTCAACCATGGCAGCATCTGTTTAATCTCTGATGGTTCGTGTCCGCTGAATTGGTCTGAGTTAATTGCAGTTTCTCAGCGAGGCAGAGTGGCTTCTTGTTGAATATCTAAGTGGGTCATTGTGTGTTTTGTTTTGTAGGGAGCACTACATCACTCGATGGGGTTTGTGTCTGTGATAGCCACGGGGTCCCCTGCAGATGATTTATGCGAATAATACTGATGCTAGTAATAATAATAACAATCTTTTATTGGAATAAGAAATGAAATTGGGTCAGTGCTAACCGACTGATTCAGTTTCGAACCCAGGCATGCCTTCAGAGGCCAGACGCATAAAGACTCATCCATCAATAACATCCACCTAAATTTAGCCGGTGAAATATAGCATCCTGCTCTTCTGCCCAGGAATGATGGAAGAAATATGGCTCTTGCCTGCAACTGAGGTATTATTCATGAAGTCATACTTTGATTATATAACTCATTTTATAAAGCAGTTCAAGTCTTCAAATTTCCTAGAGTGCTGATATACAGTCTGACAGAACTGGAACCTTTTGTTGTTTGTTACGCTCCGCTTGTCTGTGTTTGCATGTTTCAAGCTGGCCCTTTAATCTGTGAATTAGTAGTGGGGATTTTTCCAGTTTACATCAATACGCCAGCAGGAGGTCATTTTTATAATACAAAGTGCATAAGTATGCAAATATGAGTGAATCATTGAAGTCAACAAATTGAGTCATTCACCCCCACTGCCCTAATTGTATTTACTTTGAAACCATTTTCATCGGTAGATCAAAAATAGATAAATGTGACACCAGGCATAAGGGTCAATCTTTTTTGAAATTGAGATTTATACAACATTTAAAAAAGCTAAATGAGCATCAATGCTATCCATTGATGTATGGTTTGTTAGGATAGGACAATACATGGCCGAGATGCAACTATTTGAAAATCTGGAATCTGAGGGTTCAAAAAAGAAGATAACACTGAGAAAATCCCCTCTAAATTTGTACAAATTAAGTTCTTAGCAATCTATATTATTAATCGAAAATTAAGTTTTCATATACTTACAGTAGGCAATTTACAAAATGTCTTAATGAAACTTTATTTTTTCTTATTATTCTAATAATGTTTGGTATAAATGAAAAAAATGATAGTTTTGACTCATACAGGGTATTTTTGTCTATTCCCACAAATAATCTTAGGTCTTAATGTTCTTAACTTAAAAATGTTTGCAAATTTGCCTTACAGAAGAAAATCAATCTTAACTTGGTTTGGGATTTGTATCCTATCTTACAAAATTGTGTCTTATCTCTACTTAGGAAATCTTACATTGTAGTATTACCATGTAGTGAGTAAGTGTGAACAAAATGGATAAACGAAACCGATGAAAAAACAAAAAAAATGTGATGCATTAGTCAAGTGTACTATAACCGGTAGTGCTCAGTCAAGCTTTGTTGGTCTGTGTAATGCTAGTCTCGGTTCCTGTGCATATCAAGTTGTGTGACAGTCCGCAATTACTTATAAGTGTTTTGTGATCGAAATGTAACACATCTTCAGGGTCCTTCAAGAGTTTTTTCTGCCATTAAACATGAACAATTTTCATTTTCAATCATCAATAAATGTAATGCCATTGTTGGAGTGCTTTTTTTCCCATTAGCTTTTGAAAAATTTAAAAGTTAGGACAGCTGTCGGGTAGCTGTTAAGAGTTAAGTTTCTGTAATACCACCTTCCTGTCTCTAGTTAAGATAAGAAACGTATCTTAATGCTCTTCTGTAATGGATTTTGTCCTAAATGAGGTGCTAGCTGAAATTACCATGGTTACCAAATTTACAAGCTAAAAAGTTAAAAAGCCATTAACTGCTTGTTAATGCAAATATATAATCAGCCACTCAATACATTAGAGAATGCAGATCAAACTGTACATCAGAATGAAGGAGAAAGGTGATGAAAGTGACTTTGAACCTGACATGGTCATTGGTGCAAGATGAGCTGGCCAGGGTATTTTAGAAACTTTTGATCAGGGATTTTCACACAACCATCTCTGGGTACTAGTTCACCTGTCAGCACAAAAAACAGGAAACTGAGGCTGTATTTCACATAGGCTCACCTAAACTGGACAACAGAAGACTGGGAAAAAGTTTTCTGGTCTGATGTGTCTCGATTTATGTTGCAACAGTGTTGGATAGGGTCAGAATTTAGTGTAACAACATGAAAGCATGGATCCATCCTGCTTTGTAGTAACAGTTCAGACTGGTGCTGGTGGTGTAATGGTTTCATCATTTAAACATCACAGCCTACCCGAGTATCATTTCTGACCATGTCCATCCCTTTATGACCACAGTGTGCCAATCTTGTGATGACTACTTCTGGCAAGGTAACATGCATGGTATGTCACAAAACTTAAATTATCTCGTATTGTTTTCTTGAAAAATGACATATACTGTATTCATTCACTGTATTGATATATTCCACTGTTACCTATATTCAGTTCACTATATTCAAATGGCCTCCATTATCACCAGATGTCAGTCCATGAGATCTTAATGTGGGTCATTATAGAGCAAAATCTCCAAGGAATATTTCCAGCACTTTGTTGCATCTATGACAAGAATTATGAGGATTTTTAAATAAAAGAAAAAAAGATTTAAAAATGTATTTCAAGATGTACATAATTGATAGTTTTCAGTCGCATATGACCTGTGTGGAGACATGGTGGGCTAAACAATAGACCATAATGGCACCTTACAGTGGGATCTCCATAGAAACGCAGCACAAGCCGGCTAGATATCCTTCTGACGCAAACTACAAATATTTGGAAATTTTAGGCACTTGTGATCCACATACAGCATCTGCCATTGTATTTCCTTTATTAAAAACCATTAAGTCCCTTCAAAGCTCCAATGCAGTGATGTTTTCGATGTTTTTTTCTTGTGGAGAATCTCTCAGCAATTCAGTCATTGGTGGTATAGAATGTCAGTACCTGCTTTTATATTTGGTCTGTTTCTTTTGCTTAGATTATTATTTGCCTGTGGGGAAAATGTATTTATTCACTTCTGCTATTTATACTTTGACTTTGGATTTAAAATAATAATTAAACTGAACTTAACAGCAAATTAGAATACAAATTTTAAAAGCATACAAAAGTATCGACAAATATAGTATAGGTACTTTAGTTCAGTATAGGTCTATAATGCTGTGCCATTTGACATAAACTCACAAATTTATCCTGTCTCATGTCTGTCGGGTCCTCTGTCTGATCACCTGGGTTTTGTTTACATGTCATTTAGCACATGGTGTGTTCTGATCGCTTCCTTTGCATGTTTTCTTTATGTCTCCGCCCATCTTTTAATTTCCTTCCTATCATTCTATTAAGCCTAGATTTCACTCACCTGTTCTCTTCATTTCGCCTTGATTCCTCCTCCTATTTAGTTCTCTTTCCTTCATGACCCTTTGTCAGATCATTGTTGCATGTACGTCTGTTGTCAACGTTCTTTCATGTTGCAAACCCAGTCCAGTCGGTCTCGGTTGTGCTGTGTCGTGCCTGGCTCTCGGTCAGTTATTTCTCTATTTTTTGCTGCCTTTTTACCCCTCTCTGTCATCTCCAGGCTCTGTTCCTGTTTTGTTTCATCCCCGCGGTTCGTCCAATGTTAACGATCGGCGTTCCCGTCTCTCACCTGTTTCAGTACTCTTGCTCTCCCTCTTAGTCCTGCCGCCCACCGAATCTAGGACCCACTGTGTCGCCCCCTGCCGAACGATAGAGAAACTACACCCTAAATAATAATTTTTTCCCTTCCCTCTACGAAGTGGTTTTTGTTGACTGTTTTTGGGACTCTAGTTCTTCTGAATGATCTTTGTTTTGTTTTGATTTTTCTTTTTACATATTTTTTTTATTTCTCTTGAGCCCCTCTGAGATACCCTTAATCTCATTTTTGTTGGTGTTTTCCCTCCATCCACACACGTATGCCGCAGAAGAGACTAAGGTGGCCTTTGTGCTAACGCTCCTTACCGGAAGGGCCCGCGAATGGGGAACGTCTGTTTGGGAGGCTAGAGCCCCTTGTTGTACCTCTTTCTATAACCTCCAGCAGGAGATGATGAGGCTTTTTGACCGGTCTGCTAGAGGACAGGAGGCAGCCGATCAACTCGCTTGCCTCCATCAGAGTGGCCGTTCGGTCACTGAGTATGCCATCTTGTTTAAAACCCTAGCAGCATCCTGTGACTGGAACAAAGGGGCGTGCTGGTCTATGTTCCGTGCTTGTCTGGAAGAGGACATCCAGGACGAGCTTGCCACTCATGAGCTACCGCATGACTTTGAAGACCATATAAGTCTGGCGTTACGCATCGAAGTTCGCCTCAGTCGCCGGCTCCAGCGTAAGCTGACTGGTTCCTTTGGCAGGGGGGAGGGCACCTGGTCACCTTCCACACCTGCAGCTGGGCCTGTCCCCGAACCCATGCAAGTGGGTCATCTGCTTTTAACACCCCAGGAGAAACAGCAGCGACTGGCTCGAGGCTTATGCCTTTATTGTGGCAAAGCTGGACACTTTGCCGTAGCCTGCCCAGCAAAAGCCAAAGCCCACCAGTGAGACGGGGGATCCTGGTGGGCGCTATTCCCCTTCTACAGTCCCCCTCCTCCCGCACTCCACTACCCGCATTGGTCCAATATGGGGATTTTGCTAATGCCTGTTCTGCCCTGGTCGATTTGGGAGCGGAGGGTAACTTCATGGAAAGCTCTGTGGCCATCCAATGGGGTATTCCAGCCATTCCACTCCCCGAGCCCATCCCTGCCCGTTCCCTTGATGGTACCTTGATTGCTACTGTCTCCCTCATCCTCATTCGTCCCTCCTCATCTCCTGCAGGTGCTGGATTCTTCTTTGTTAAGAAGAAGGATGGCTCCCTTCGTCCATGTATTGACTATTGAGGGCTGAATGACATTACTGTTAAGAATACGTATCCCTTGCCTCTCATGTCTTCAGCCTTTGAACTCTTGCAGGGAGCCCAGGTCTTCACCAAGCTTGACCTCCGCAATGCCTATCACCTTATTCGCATTAGGGAGGGGGATGAGTGGAAGACAGCCTTCAACACCCCAACGGGACACTTTGAATACCGGGTTCTTTCGTTCGGTCTGACCAATGCCCTGGCTGTCTTCCAGGCCCTGGTTAATGATGTGCTGAGAGACATGGTAAATCAATTTGTCTTCATGTACCTTGATGATATCCTGATATTTTCTCCCTCCCTGCAGGTACACACTCAGCATGTTCGCCAGGTGCTGCAACGGCTACTAGAGAACCAATTATTTATTAAGGCGGAGAAGTGCGTCTTGCATGTAAAGTCAGTTTCATTCTTGGGGTTTGTGATTTCGGCGGGTGAGATCAAAGCTGACCCCTCTAAGATAAGGGCTGTTGCCGAGTGGCCAACTCCTGACTCTCATAAGGCACTGCAGCGGTTCTTGGGATTTGCCAACTTATATCGGCGATTCATCCGGAGATTCAGCCAGATTGCTGCACCCTTAACAGCGCTCACCTCTCCCAAGGTGCCGTTCATCTGGGGAGATAAGGCACAGGAAACCTTTGATAATTTAAAGCCCAATTTTTCTCTGCTCCTGTCCTGTCCATTCCAGATCCCGAATGACAATTTATAGGTGAGGTGGACGCTTCTGATGTCGGAGTAGGCGCAGTTCTGTCACAGCGGTCTCAACGGGATGGGAAAGTGCATCCTTGTGCCTTCTTCTCCCACCGCCTGAGCCCCACAGCACGGAATTATGACATTGGTAATTGGGTGTTGTTGGCAGTCAGGCTGGCTCAGGATGAGTGGCGTCACTGGTTAGAGGGGGCAGTTCAAGAATTTGGAGTATATTAGCTCAGCCAAGAGGCTGAGTTCTAGACAGGCCCGCTGGTCCCTCTTTTTCAGCCATTTCAAATTTACACTCTCGTACAGGCCAGGGTCAAGAAACATCAGGCCCGATACTCTCTCTCGCATGTATGGAACCCCGGAGAGGGAGGTTTCAACAGACACTATTCTCCCCAGGGGCGTGGTGGTGGCGGCTTCCCTCTCTTGGGATATCGAGAGAGAGGTACGGGGTGCTGTGCGAGAGTGTCAGGTGCCCAGAGGAGTCCCAGCGGGCAAGCTATTTGTCCCTCAGTCACTGCGCTCCAAAGTTATCCAGTGGGGTCACTCATCCAGGCTGGTCTGTCACCCAGGAGTTTGGAGATCACTGGCTGCCATCCGTCAGCGATTTTGGTGGCCATCCATGGCCAAGGATGTCAGACAGTTTGTACTTGCCTCCTCTGTTTGTGCCGAAAACAAGAGCACCAATTTTCCCCCCGTTGGTCTGCTTCGCCCCTTACCCATCCCTTCACGCCCCTGGTCTCACTTAGCCCTTGACCTTTTCACCGGCCTACCCGAATCGAAGGGCAACACCGTCATTCTCACTGTGGTGGACCATTTTTCCAAAGCGGCCCATTTCACTCTTCTTCCCTAGCTCCCCTCCGCCAAGGAGACTGCACAGGTGGTGGCTGATCACGTGTTCCGGATTCATGGTCTTCCGGTAGATGTGGTCTCTGATAGGGGCCCCCAGTTTGTCTCCCGGTTTTGGAAGGAATTCTGCCGACAGATCGGGGCCTCTACGAGTCTGTCTTCAGGATTCTATCCCCAGACCAATGGGCAGTCCGAGCGGGCAAACCAGGATTTGGAACGTGCTCTCCGCTGTCTGACATCCCATAATCCTAGCTCCTGGTGCCAACAACTATCCTGGGTCGAGTATGCCCATAATACTCCACCAGTTTCCGCTACAGGTATGTCACCATTTCAGTGCTCTGTTGGCTATCAACCACCTCTGTTCCCTTCACAGGAGCCCGAAGCTGCGGTCCCGTCTGCCTTGGCTTTTGTTCAACGGTGTCGCCACACTTGGAGGAAAGCTAAGAAAGCCTTGGCCCGGGCTAGTAGACGGACCAAAGCAGGAGCTGACCGTCATCAGACTCCTGCTCCCCACTATGTGTGTGGTCAGCGTGTATGGCTCTCCACCAAGAACCTGCCTCTCAAGGTAGCCTCACGCAAATTGGCTCCCAGGTTCATTGGTCCATACCGGATCACAAAAATGTTGAGTCCTGTGGCTGTTCAGCTCAAGCTACCTCCCACGCTTGGTCGGGTACACCCTGTCTTTCATGTTTCTAGGGTTAAACCTGTGTATTCCTCTCCGCTTGTTCCCCCCGTTCAGACCCCTGCCCCCCCCCCCCCCCCCCCCCCCTCCATCTAGTCTCTCTGGGTCTCTCACCTGGGTTTTGTTTACATGTCATTTAGCACATGGTGTGTTCTGATCGCTTCCTTTGCATGTTTTCTTTATGTCTCCGCCCATCTTTTCATTTCCTTCCTATCATTCTATTAAGCCTAGATTTCACTCACCTGTTCTCTTCATTTCGCCTTGATTCCTCCTCCTATTTAGTTCTCTTTCCTTCATGACCCTTTGTCAGATCATTGTTGCATGTACGTCTGTTGTCAACGTTCTTTCATGTTGCAAACCCAGTCCAGTCGGTCTCTGTTGTGCTGTGTCGTGCCTGGCTCCCTGGCAGTTATTTCTCTATTTTTTTTTGCTGCCTTTCCACCCCTCTCTGTCATCTCCAGGCTCTGTTCCTGTTTTGTTTCATCCCCGTGGTTCGTCCAATGTCAACGATCGGTGTTCCCCTCTCTCACCTGTCTCAGTACTCTTACTCTCCCTCTTAGTCCTGCCGCCCACTGGATCTAGGACCCACTGTATCGCCCCCTGCTGAGCGATAGAGAAACTACACCCTGAATAAGAATTTTTTCCCTTCCCTCTACGAAGTGGTTTTTGTTGACTGTTTTTGGGACTCTAGTTCTTCTGGTTGATCTTTGTTTTGTTTTGATTTTTCTTTTTATATATTTTTTTTATTTCTCTTGAGCCCCTCTGAGATACCCTTAATCTCATCTTTTGTATCCTCTTCGGAGCAGTTTTTGTTAAGATTTCTTTTGTTATCCCTCCCAGTGCTCAAAGACTTTTGGAGATTTATTTTTTATTTTTTTTGTGAGCCAATAAATATTTTTGAGACCTGCACTGGACAATGTCCTCTTGTCAGTAATTAAATCTTATTGAACAACAACTATTTGATATTTTGGCAAACATTTAAAAAAAAAAAAAAATCACCTAACTTGTGACTTTTTTTTTTTCCGCATGGGCATTGGGAGTTACACTGTAAAAAAATCTGTTAATTAACTGTTTCTGTATTTTGTGTTTTTCGTTTATTTACAGTTGTAAATTGCATTAGGGAGCTTGATCTCTGTTCTATCGACTTTTGATGTTGAAAATTCAACTCTACAGTTTAACAAAATGACTTTTATTGACATTTTAGTAATTTGAAATAATATAATGTATAATAAATAATATATGGAGAAATAAATCTGTAAAATAACAGAAAATGTACTGGCAGTTTATTACAATGTTTTTGCAGCGTAATATACAACACCAACCCAGACAATATATCTCTTTAAACTATTAAAAATGTCAACAAAAGTCAATTTGTTAAACTGTAGAGTTGAATTTTCAACATCAAAAGTCGACAGAACAGAGATCAAGGTCCCATAATGCAATTCACAACTTTAAATAAACGGAAAACACAAAATACATATTTAACCTTGAAAAGTTGTCAGAAGAAAGATCAAGGTCTCATAATATGATTCAAAAGCATAAATAAATGGGGGAAAATACAAAAATTAAAACATGAGTCACAAAATATGGAAAACTGCTAATTTATGGATATTTTTTACAGTGTAGCATTGCTTTGCCTGCCAGGGGACATTCTCCTAATGCTGTGACGTCACATGAAAGCTATCAAAAGCTAGTCAAAGTTAGAAGTAGTCACTTCTAAGAACTCATGATAGATATATAAGGTTTTAATAATAAAGTTATATGTCATTTTTAATGAATATTAAAAAAAAATATCATACATGATGCATAGGAACACTGTATTGAACCCCGACCATTTAATCAGCTGTTGTACCCATTCATTCTCAGCAAATTCAACAAATTTTTTTGGTTTCAACAAAGAAGGACTCCTTTAATGATGTCACTGATGTGTGCAAATTCAATATAAACTGTTCAATAATGAATACTCAAGATATGTAAAACAGGATGGACACACACATCCATACTCAAAGACATAGCATCTACATATCAAAGACTAGACTGGACAAAGCCCTAAAGAAACATAGGGTCATTAGTGACGATCTGCTCTATATGCAAAATATGCAAGGTGCGCAGAGCCCCACAAGTTAGAGAAGGCACCCTACCACCCTGTGGAGGAACCTAATTTCGTCCGCTTGTCCTTTCGGTCATGATTTCAGTGTGCGCAGATTTCTGTATGCGCAGATTCCATGTGGGCTTAGCTATTAGATGTGCTCATATGATTTACATGCACAGACACGATCTCGCTCTCTCTCTCACTCTCTCTCTCTCTCTCTCTCTCTTGCATACATGCTCCCTCTCTGTCCTCCAGGGACTGATTCAAAGGTAGGACTAGGAGATCTAACATTATAATTGATGAAAATTTGCTCACATATTTCGCTGCAAAAAGCAAAACTCCTTTTAACTTGTCTATAACTTGTCAAATTACTATTGAATAAGCTTGATAGTCAATGGCTTGCCATATGTTAAAGAATTTAAATATTAAATCCTTTAGGTCACGACAATCCGTTGATTATCTCTTAAATAAACAGCCATCATATCTCATGACCAAGGACAAAGTTGAACTTGTTATTGTTTGATTTTGCTAACATCCATGCACTCCCCAAACCACTGAAGATATTTTTTACATATGTTCATTTCCCATTGCATGATGGTTCTCATAGACTAAAGACTACCTGAATAGAGTCATTAATAACGGACAAGCTACATTAGATTTGTATTCCCTAGATGTTCATTTTTTTTCCAATGAAGGTCAAAGTAGACATGATGCTCCATTTGACAACTAGTGCAAGACATTCATCTGTCTACAAGAGCCAGTGTGTGTGTGTGTGTGTGTATGTGAGAATGCAGGCATGTGTGCTGTGCTTCTGTTAGAAGTAGGATAGCTCGCAGGAGAGCAGCAGCAAGAGAAAGGGAGTAAAAGGTGATGACAGACTCGTGAGGATGAAAGGGTCTAACCCTGTTAACAGCCCTACCTAAAGCCTCTAAATAAATGGAATGAAAACTAGGTGACTAACTCAAGGAGGAGCGTTTCTCTTCCTCTGAACCAGACCAGACAAGTGCAGACAGATGTATCGCTGAACATTCTCGTTTCGTTAAAGTGTCATCCCTCTGGCGCAGCCCATCAGCTTCCTTTGGATTAATTGTGTCTTAAGTTGTTGTCACCGTGAACTGGCTAATCTGAGTCATGCATGTGTTATGCTGATAATGAATGCTTATAAACAGAACTTAGCTGTGGGAAGTGGGAACAGCTAAACTCGCGCAGGTCCTGTGGGCAGTCGGTCTGCATCTCTCATGAGATCAACAATGGATATTTGAATGAAACACCAATTAAATTGGCATTGTTAATGCATCCCCAATTATTCATTCAAATTATTACACCTGAAATGTGTTTGCCACGGTTTCTTTATTAGATAGTATTTGAAATTATTTTGTTACTCATTCCTTCCTTGTACTGAAAACAAGCACAAAATACAACAGAAAGCATTTAGTAAGTGATCCAAATGTTTTTATTTTTCAACGTGTGGCAAACGTTTCCACCAGTTCCAGTTTGTGTGTGGGTAATTTTAAAGGACAGTTCACACCAGTTCACAGACTGACAGTAATGGATACTTTCAAATGGAATGGAAATCTCTTCACACTTATTTTGTTGGTTGTACATTTATAATAAACAGAGTTGTCAGAAATGTTTGCTTTTTATTTTGCTCTGTGTAGCCTTGATTAATTGGGAGAAGAAGTTAATTCAAGCAGTTTAGCACTAGGGACAACATTGAGTGGGGCTGAATACTTTTGCACATTATTGCAATGTCAATGTGCAGAAACTGAAATAAGTGGGAACTCAAAACAGTAAGGCCATAAAGCCTTGTGTAGTGAAATTAGGTGGCTTTGGCAGTTTGACACTCCCTCTGAAACACTGAAAATCAAGGTCAACAGGCTCAGAGCACCGAGCACAGAGTGTGAAGAATCCATTTCAGGAAGGAATATTGCGCACATTAGCTATTGTGTTATAGTCTTAAGCCATCTATCATGCTATAGGAACTCACTGTTTTGAATTCGGCGACACATGTACAGCTTGTCAATCCCAGATCTCTGTCTATCCATCTATTTGAAGCCTACGGTACCGAGGTAACTCGCAAATAGTAAATGGCTGTCTCTTGACATTGCGGTCACGAAATGGTTTTGCTGAAATTGAGTAGGGCCTTTGCAACTCAACGCCAACATCAAAAAAGACAAGTGGAACCTCTAGGGAACGCATGGTGGAAGGCTGGCTGTATTACTGACATCGCTCACCCTCCTTTGGTTCGGCTTGATATTCAACGCGAAATATTATGCACATAACATTTTATTACAAGCTTTGAGGCACGAGTTCCTTTTTTTCCCATTACAACATAATACATGATGTACCATAAAGGCAGAAAAGCACCATGAGGCTTTTTTTGATTTCCATCAGTGTTTGGGCCAGGCGTCCACAGCTGCTTACACAAGTCTGTGTTTAGATGTGTGCTGTACTGCAGTCTTTTGTAGCTATAGTAAACATGCTTGAGGGGAAAACTAACAAAAGAAAAAGAGGAGAGCTCTGGCTCTGAACTGCCTTTTTATAAAACATGAAATTGTTTGTGTTGCACTGGCTCTGCGCCTCTGTAATACACTTTAGGTGTACTTTAATATAATACAGCACTCCACACCAAGATACTTGCGATGGTGGTATGCTTTGGAATAATAGAATAATAAAACACTTAGATTTCTCACTGTTTGTCTTTTGCAGTGTTTGAATGTGTTAGAGCTTGTGTAGGTTACACCTTGAAATATCATAAATTTATGCAGTTGTTATGAGGTGATGAAGAGAATCAGAGGTGTGTAACTTAATAATTGAAAATGTTATTTTACAGAAACAAATGTGTGGGGAAATATCTTGTTATGTCAGGGCATTAATAATATGATTTTAGTATTCTTTGTTCAGAACAGAGCTCCACAAGTTTATTATTATTTTTATTATTATAATTATCACACATAAATGGCCTCATTTACTGTTGAATGAGAACAATTGAAAAATAGATAACTGATTGTACGGTATATGCTTTTGCTGAATCCATCTGTTGTCATTAATTCAAACAATTCTGTTTAGTAGCAGAGTTGTGCAAAAAAAGTTCACCTTACAACTGGTTGGTTAGATTTGACTTTAATATGATATGAGAAAAATGTAGGGGGAAAAAACTGACAGAAAAGGGGTGCAGAAAAAGTGGATGTACACTAATGTAATTTGCATCTTGCTTTTCAGTGCAGAAGTAAGCTAATTTCTGTGAATGCGCGAGACATCGATTTATTAGCCACTGTATGGAAGTGACGAGAAGAAGAATAAAGCTAAAACAAAGTGCAACAAACCAGTGTGTTTATAATTAAGCCAATACATTACAACAATACAGTAAGAAATACCCATTTGCAATATTAAGAACCATAACAAACTATAACTATAACATGTTCTTTTTTTTTTTTTTTTTTTTTAAGAAAAACTTCTATTTATGTAAAGAAAACTTTCCTGGCTAACCAACTGAGAATGTTCTGGAAACAAGACATCCCCATAAAGTTCAGGAAACCAACAATTGTTAATTGTATTAACGTCTACCCCCACCCCAACCGTAAACCCAACCATTACAGTAACGTAAAAACAGTAGTTGTATGAGTATTATTTATGTTATCTATTAAATTAACCAATAAATTGTATTTTTTAACACCTACCCCGACCCCAACCCTAAACCCAACCGTCACAGTACTGTAAAAATATTAATTATTGTTATACAGTGTTATAAAAAAATGCTGCTATATTGATGTGCATATCGCACTTCCGGCCGGCCACATATCCGATCTAGACTTTACCCAGTTTTGGTCAGAAAGAGGATCATGGGAAATAAAAATAATAACAGAAGACAAATGTGGAACAACAGAAATGTGAAATGAGGTGAGAAGGTTTTCACATCTGTGCGGTTTGAGTAAAAATACTCTAAAGAGGACATGACTCCATGTTGGTGAGGCACAAATTTAGCATGTATGTGCAAATCTATTAGCACAGGCTCATTTTACATAAAAAAAACAGAAAGCCATGTCTTAACACAGACCGTATGCTGTATTTGTCAGATAAAAGCAGTGACTGAAAAACCTTAAACCCATATTATGAAGTGCATTTTTTTTGTTGTTGGGTGTCCTGATAGATAAAACAAGGACTGAATAAGCTCAAACCCACATTATAATGTGTATATATAATATATAATATAATGTTGTTTTTTTTGTTTTGTTTTTTTTGGACCAGCCATGAAATCTGGTTCTTTTTGTATATCAGTACTAAAGCTGACACTTGCTGTGGGCATAGCAAATATAGTTGAGCCTCCTTCAGGTGTAGGTGTATGTTGACCATGTCTGAGATCCTGTCCTGCTGTTTTCACAGCTAGCTCTAAAACCTATTAATTTAATTTTGTGGTGCAGCCTACACTCCTGTCAGGAGAAATATAATTAACAAGGTTTTGTTGCTGGTGTCTGCAACCATCTCTCTTACAGTCTAACTCACACATTTATATAATGAGCATCCTCCTACATGACAGCTTGTGGTTGTGAATTATGACCATAAACAGCAGCCCTGTGGTTAAACTTCCTTACTGATATAATGAATATACTCACAGAAACATGATGGCTTGTGGTCTTGAATTAAAGTACTTGTTTCAGTCCCAAATCTGGTGTGAATAAACAAACAGGACAGGCTTTGTTGAGAGATGTAATCAGGAACACAGCATTGTGGGATTGTTTTATGTGCTTGCGATGATTTCCATGTGCCATAATTGCTGTTGCTGGCAAGCTGTAAGAAGTGACCTGAAAAATCAACACTCTCTTGTGTTTCTCTATTGACTCAACCCACATATTTTAAAACAAAACGCTTTTGTTTTAGCCGGAGAGCTAATGAGGCTAGGTTTTACGTTTTTTAGCATTTTATAATGCTAATCAAGGAGTCACGCAACAAAAACAGTCATAATTTAGTTTTATATGATCATTTTTCACTCTTTAGCCCTGTTCCCACCTCCAGTGGCTTGGACGATAATGTGACCTGAACTCATTCATTTTCAATGAGAGCTGGCAACATGAGCAACATCGACTGTTGGCTGCAAGATATGGGCATGTGCTACAACATGACAAAGCTGAGAAAACACTCATATTACAGCATCTATATGCTGCTTTGTTTTGGTGCTTTGACAGCCTTTGTTCACACACATTGAATTGTAGTTTTATGCAAAATATCTATATTCAAAGTGTTATTCTGTTTCTTTGTTTAAAAACAAGACAGAATTTTCATTTTTAGGTGAATCATTCCGGATTGAAAATAGAAATAAAAGTATCGTCCTTCTTACTTCAGCATAACTATGTTTATGAACATCAAATAGGTGTGACTGATGTGTAAATGTGGGTGGTTGTGCTAATGTATTCATAACATTTACAGTTTATTTCCAACTAAATACATATTTTTGGAATGTGCAGGGAGTTTTGACAAAATAATTTTAGCATTATAAATCAAGCCATTTTACTTCGAAATCTCATACTATGATGCCTTTAAGAACCACGTGTACAGTTGCATAGACCTTATTACAAACTGTGAGGTCAGTTGTTAACACTGTATATTTGGCAAAGTTTTTATACTTTAATTATAACATTGATAACGCTGTACTTTGTTATGTCTTGGCATTAAAATACACAAAAATAGTTAACTGGGATGTATTTAGTGGTTTTGGGGCCAAATTAGCATATTCCAGGTATGGGCCCCAAATACATATGAGCACTTCCTTTTATAACACTTATCTCTCTCTCTCTCTCTCTCTCTCTCTCTCTCGTGAGAGAATTTGTCAGTCCATGGAAGTCGCTGAGTGGTTGTGTGAAGAGATCAACAGATATATCTGTGATTGGCTAATACTCATCACTGCAAATCACAGTGTTAACAGAAACCTTTGATGCCAAATTGCCAAATCAGTTTTGCAACTATCAGATGGGGCCCTATAATTTCCTGTGGCCCTAAAAGCACACCAATTTACATACATACATGTGATTTTTTGCAATAAAATATCCCCAAACCACTAGAACAGTGCTGTATATTTAGTTTTACTTAATGCACAAATTACAATGTTGTCATATCCGGTTTCCCTCTGACGTTTTATTTCCACATAAATCATGAAAGCACATTTGCAAGTCCCAAATAAATGCATAATTATTAGTTATATTATTAGTTGCATCTTGCAAGCCATTCATTCATTATTGTTTCCTACATTAAATATTAAAACATTTAGCAAACACTTTATTCCAAAGCAACTTACAACTAATGAATAGATGACAGACAGACAGACAGACAGACAGACAGACAGACAGACAGACAGACAGACAGACAGACAGACAGCAAGACAGACAGACGAACGGACGGACGGATCTATAAATGGATGGACAGATGGATGGATAGATAGCAATAATATGTAAATGCTATGACATTTTCTGTCTTGAAAAGATTACATTGTTAATTTCAGCTATTTACTTTTGGAATTTCTAGTTACTTCCGGACCCTGAATACAATGGCTGAGAGAGTGGAGGCAAATTTGAAATCTTCCTCTCTTCTGAACAACATAATGAATCTCTCTATATGTTTTTGCCTCTTTTTATAAAGTAACCGAAACACTGTTGTTGTTTTTTTATCTTCCAACTGGAGCAAAAGGAAATTCAAAAATCATATTTGTTGTAGTTTCCATTCATCCCTATAGAAGTTTTCCTAAATATGATGACTTCTGCTTTTGAGCTCTATTATTCATCTCCTGGAAGTCATTTCAAAATCAAATCAGCTCATCCCCCCCCCCACCCCCATGATCTGCATCCAATATCACATCAGGATATTTCACCAGCTGGTGCGATAACGCATTGTGCAAACATCTAGGTCTGCTTGTCACATCACATATACATTTGCATAGATTACAGGTGAGAAAAAGGTGGCTTTTATATGATAACAAGCGTGTGTCACTTTCTCCGAGATCCTGCAAGTGTCCCTTGTGTGCGTTTGCAGAGCCCCCCGTATCGCTCACATCAGTACATTACTTTTATGTTCATTTCCATTTCCACTCTAATTTGACTTTCTCTTTGTGTCTCAGAAATTCAATCCAAATTTCGGGAGACAGCCATCATGTTAGTAATTATGCTGAAGTCTGGATGTAATTAATTTTATTGGACCAGTTAATCGATTCTTGATGAAAAGGGAGATTAAACTGATAGCTCTCCTCTCCAGTCATCGGGGCTCCTCCCTCCTGGATTCGGGCTCACGCGCACGCTTTGGCTAAGCCATTACTCCTAAATGAATCTGTAGTGTGACTCTGGCTGCGAGCCAGGCCAGATAAAATGTTCAGACAGTCTCAGTCCCAGCAGCCACGGCTTGATCTTTCGGAGAGCGGCCCGTTGGGTGGGGGATTGGTTATGCATGATGTCTAAACAGGTGTGGTGCGTCTATTAATCAGGTGCAGCCATTGCTCATCATTTGATGCAGGTCATAATTTAGTTAGTGTCATTTTTCTGGAGCAATGGTGAAGCAATATTGTGTCTTTTCACATTGAGTATGTGAACTAATTGGCAAAAGCGAACGATAATAAGGCCCCTAATGCGATAACATACAAATTAAACTTATCGCTCTAAATGATGAAGCACAAAGAGTCATGAGCGGGCGAGCTAAATCAATTTAGCAAGAGTAGCGTGTTTGGGAAAAGGGAAGAAAATGACAAGGGAGATCTGCTGTTGGGGGAAGAGTGCAGATCCTGGGCGAATGAAAATAAATCCGGCAGCTTGCTTTAATGATGAGAGACAGCGTTCCGAGTGCCTTCTGGCAGTTTTGTATTACCTGCTAAAATGAGCTGACATTTGCATTTGAAAATCCTCCCTTCTGAAAAGATACAATTAATTCTCAACACCTAATGGTATTTGCTTGGCAAATCTGTGGCACGTCACGCTCGCATTTAAGCCCTCTGTTGAGTATCTTGGCAGTACATTTGCTCGGAATGTGCAAGTTTCCTGTCCAATCATCCAATCTAGTCACCTTGGAGCTCCTCGCAGACCTTGCTGCTCTTTTGTTGAGGCAGAACACAAGATTTGATATTCCATGTTTGTCATTCTCTTTGGAGGACTTTATGTATTAGTTCTATTGTCAGGCTGTTCTCTAGGCACAGGAGGTGAATCTTGGCCAGATTTAGCTGCATAGAGAAATGATGAAATAGCTGTGACATGTCACAATGTTTCACTGTTCGTGTAAACATCTGCTATCAGACAATACAATGTTTGGCATAGAGCCCTGTTGTTTTCAGGGTTTGGAAAACGGAGACAGCAATTGACAATCAGTCCATGTTGAAATGCCAGCATACGCTTTTACTTAGCCGATACGTTCAGCTGCTCTGTAATATCAGACCGAGTGGAAAATAGCATTTAGTAAAGCCTGAGCAGATTGTTCTACAGTCTTCGCTGGATGAAAGAAAATAAAGGCACTTTCAGAGATTGTTTTTAAATCGTTTCAATTAGAGGAACTTTAAGAAATGCTTTATCTCAACCTCGCAGACAGACGAGATTGTCACGCACAAAAACTTCACGTCATTTTTTTTTTTTTTTTTTTTTTTTTTCACATTTCACTTAAAATGTTTATGGATACAGAAACAATGAAGGCAGAAGTACACTGTCATAAATGAACATTATAATTTGATTGCATTGCCAAATGCTATTTTCCTATAGATAGATGGAAGAAGAAAGAAACCCACTTGAGGGAGAGTAAATAGTGAGCAGATTTTCATTTTGGGGTGAACTGTATCCCTTTAATTGAAAGAATGAGGTCAATAGCATATGGTAAAAGGCTAAAAGCTAAAGCACAAAATCAGCCTCACATTTCATTTGGTTTTGTCACAAAACCAGAAGCACATCTTCCTCTACTCTAACAACAGAAGTGTGCTGTCTTAAACTGTCCAAAACTCAACTGCAAACAAAACCAGCTCTGTAGAGCAACTGTCGCGAGCGCATATGCAAACACCGCTGCCCTCCTGTTTTTCTCTAAGCGTCACCAAAAACAGGACTTATGTAGCAGTTTTTAATAAAGTCGGCGAGAGGGGCAGGATAGAATTATGAGACATTTCTGACTCCTCGGCTGTAACGGCGCCAAAAAGGTGTCAAGCTGATATCGATGGCAAAGGTGCCCACGAGGACTATGAATAGCAAATACATTTCTGCATTTATACTCTGAATTTGAATTACTCCTGGCAGGATGAGGTTGCAAAAATCACATCTACGGCTATCTGTGTCCTGGGTTGTAAGCGTGACACTGCTCCGTAATCCTGCCAATCCATATTCATGTATCATTCTGCCAGCTTCTATCAGGACCAATTCTATTACCAGAGCCAAGGAAGCAGAGCCCCGGTAATACATTTAGATAGATCATTATTACGCTTAAAACTTTAATATTGAAGTTTGTAATAGCAGCATGTGTTATAGTTTAAGCCTGCACAGTCAAGTGTCTCTTACCATGACGTTTCTTCCGTGTTGTGTGATAAATACTTTTTTGAAAAAATAACTATAAGAATAATGGGTTAATGGCATGATAAAAATGCACTTTTAAAATGTTGTTTATAAACATAATGATTTAAATGCATTTTTTGATGAGTGTGTTATTATATGTCTGTCTTTAAAAAATGTATGTATGTATGTATGTATGTATGTATGTATGTATGTATTATTAAAATATATTTTATTTTTGTTTCTTTCATTTTTTTTCTCTATTTATTTGGTCAGTATACTACAGCTGTCCCAATGTCGTAATGAAAAAAACTGTTATTATTTCCTATACTAACATTGCGCCTGCTGCAGCCATGATATGGCAGCAAGGTTCCTTGATTATTACTCTGGAATGAGAGTATAGTTCCTAGCCATATCCGCATATAGAAACTTTTCATTTTCTGTCGGACTTAGTACAAGATGTAACTACAGAATAGTAACATTTTTAAATAGAAAATGTACCAGAACTCTTTTTGAGCGAGATGCTAATGGTGTAATCCCATTAAATGATTTATGCTAAGCTAAGATAAGCTAAAAGAGCTCCCACCACACCCAGATATCGGCTGAATTAAGTAAAAATGGTAAAAAAAAAAAACTGCTAGAGGAGTACTTAGTAAAATGAGTCTATAAATTGAGTGTTCCTTTGTAAACAGTGTTTGGGGGATTTGACCCGCCGAATAATGCTTGGATCCATCTTGTAGGACAACAAAAAAAGGTGTGGGGGGTTCTGCCCTTTCAAAATGTTGTAAACAAATTTCGCACTGACTTTATAATAAAAAATAAGTTAATATCAAAACATTTTTGACCTCCCTAATAATGGTTCATACAATCGTTAATGCAGCAGGCTATAAACGAAAATGTTCACTCTTAGATCTAGTTTATAGATCTAGTTTTTGTGTGTATGTATAGCCTGCAAGCAAAGTAAAAAAAAACAAATTTGACTGATCTCAAAATGCATGCATTTTTGATTTACTTCGGAACGTATGACATCAGCACATCAGCAAAATATCAGAACTGGGTCACATTTAAATGGCAGTGTAAACAGGGCCTTGCAGATTGTCCTAGTGACCCTCAATTCAGTGGTTCTTCTCTCATTTTAGCTGTTATGGTCAGTGTGCTGCAGCCCTTCAGGACTGTGTTAAATATTTCTCCAACAGCTCACTGTCCGTCTGAATTCTGACTCAGTGTTGACAGAAACTCTGTCATGACACTGAACAATCTCAAACACACACACACACACACACACACACACACACACACACACTCACACACACATACACACCTGCACATAGTAATTTTTTGCATTTTTGAAGCATAAGCCCTTGTTAGGTTCTCCATTTCAATTGTGTGGGTGGTTTGTTTTTTTATTGCTCAGGTCTTTTTTTCATCGTCTTCTCTAAAGCAATTTGTCAAGAGCATGTGATAGAACTGTTTATGAATAGAAGATCAAATTAGTGTAATCAACCTTGCGGTTGCAAGTCATCTATTTGTATTCATACGGTACTCTATCTATCGTTCACTGGGATGTAGCGCTGCTGCGAGGTTCGAAGTTGTCATGAATGGCAATGGATGCTTTATTTGTCACACAAACATTTCTAGGCTAAAGCCGCTGGTCTTACATGCATATGGTCTACTTGCATGTAATCGCTTATATATTTTCTTCTCTGAGCAAACAGCAATTTATGTCATTAGAGTAATTGAAGAGATCAAGCCAAATGTAAAGTAAAACTGTGCTTTAACTAGCACTTTGCGGTGCATATTCTTTTTCTGGAAACAAGCAGCGCATACATAATTACAAATAAAAAGGGCTATCGTAAACATGGTGTGTTCTGTTTTACTTAATAAGCTTCCAGAGCAAAATATGAATAATGCATTAAAGGTTTTTTTTCTATTTCTTTTTTGTCTCAAGGTACCGATGGATAATTCAATTACTTTTTGAAGAGACCAGACCTAAATAATGCAATTAGATTTTTATAAGCCACGCAGAATACAAAACCTGTCATAAAGTTGTAATGTTGTGTGATACTATTTCAAATGCAGGACCACTGCGAGCTCTTTTTGGAGAAAACTCTGAAACATTATGGATATAATCAGTCAATCGATTCACCTTGCCATTGAGGTGCAAGACACACAGGCAGCTCTCTTTGCTCTCGCGTCTGAAGACTGCAGAGATGAATGAATTGTGAAAGTCAGCTTTGTTTTGTCATCTTGAGCTCTCTTTTTTTTAGCTTGCAAAAGTGCAGGCGTGAATTGAATGTGTCTACACAAGAGTAGGAGGTGGAAAGCAAAAAATAAAAGGCACAAGTTGTAAGAGCAGAGACTGTGGGGCATTGGATTGTAGGCTAAGGCGTGATGTTAAGTAATCCTGGTGACACTAAGCAAATGTAAACCAGAGCAACTAAGAATTAATGAGGGTTTAAAATTCCCTTTAAAAATGTGCAATGTTTTATAAATGAGCTATATTACTTAATGTATAGGGACCGGGACAAATAAGCACTAACATCAGCCATGAAAATAACCTTATACAAATGTTATTATTGATTATTCAAATTGCTTTACAGAAATGAAAAATAATGTATATAAAACACATCTGGAAAATTGTGGAATTCAAGCACAACCAAGATGCCCAAAGCACATTTGCGTGGTTTTCCCTGTGCAATTCTTTATACAATATGTGGTTTCAAGAAAAGTTTTCCTCTTCACTTAAGAGTATAATTTTGTATTTTTTGTTGTTATTGCTTTTGAAAAAGTCTCCTCTGCTCACCAAGGCTGCATTTATTTGACCAAAAAGCAATATTGTGAAATATTATTTCAATTTAAAATAACCACATAAAATATTATTTAATCCTGTGATTTTAGTATCATTACAAAAATCTCTTTAGATTCTTCAGAAATGACTCTTGTATGTTTTTATTTGTTTGTTTGTTTTTTCATGAATACTAAAGAAGTTATTTTGAAGAATGTTAGAAAACGGTAACCATTGACTTGCATGGATATGGATGTAAATTGCTACTGGTTTCCAACATTTAGAAAATATATATTTTGTGTTTAAACTTGTTTGGAACAAGTCAAGGGTGAGTAAATGATGATATTTGTGGGTGAACTATCCCTTTAAGTGGAGTAATAAATAATATCCATTAATTTGCAGGCTTATATCTAGGCTCAGAGGTCAGAAACAAATATTGCAAGAGATTGTAATACCCTCTGCAGATGCCAAATATCACAATTATTATTTATCCTGCTATCATCAGATAATCCTCATGAAAAGAAAAAATCTTTATTCTGTACGCCATTTTTCACTTGGGACCCTTAAATTTGTTGCACCAGACAGTGAACCAAAAGGCCAGTGAGCAGCGTTTAAACTGGAGTGATGCCTAATTCTCATGGGAGAATCCGTCTACCATGACAGCTTATATACTGCAACTGACAAACTCACGTCCTGCCCTGCACATCGTTTGAGGTCTGGCCACAACAGTGATGGATCCTGTTTTTCACTGATCAAAAAGTCAACTTCACAACCTTCAGAATATGAGGCAGCCGAGAAAACCATCAAGCCTGTTTAATTCTTATATTTAATTATTTTTAATTCGCCTGTTTAATTCTTAAAGGTATCTTGTTCTCTGGGACAGCCTACTGTGTAGTGTAACTATTCAACAGGAAGTTATGAGGGAGAATTTTTAATGTATTAAAGCATGTAGCATATTTTAACGTCATATGAAACGTGCACGTATAACATGAAAACATATAGCCAAGTTGACAAATTGCCCATTTATACAGACGGTATTTGAGGTGCTAATGTGAAAGGATGAAAATTTATCATATGCATTTGTTTTTATTGCAAACCATGTTTTTTTTAACCCAAAACGGCCCATACAGATTCCAAAGGCAGAAGTGCTGACAAAAATTAGGGCCTGGCTGAAATGTTTGTGGATTTCTGGGGCGGTTACCATGTGGTCACATATTGACAAATCTCTATCTTGATTGGTCAATTTGAATGCCTCACTATTTGAGCTTTGGTCACACAGTCAAGGAAGAGACAAAACTAGATTGTAACTTTTGCTCTATCTTTTTTCTGCTCTTCTCTCTGGTTCTCCTGCTATCTGGCTCTTTCTTTGAGCCCTACCCTCTTTCTCTGTCAAAACTCTCCTATATTTAGCTACTATAACTGCACTTATTTCTGTTTTGGTATAAGATTGCAGAAGGATGGTTTGATGGCTTTTTAGTCATTCGGTTATGGCAGAACTACAGTTAGAACTGCTGTAGTTAAATAGTCATTCTTACAAATGTGAGCTGCTTTGTGAACACACTGTAAGGAAAAATCCTTGAATTGTGGCTGCCAGAATTTTACCTTTAAAATACCTATAAAATTTACAGTAAAATACCATATTTCATTCATTTATACAGTGTTAATAAACCAATGTTTTGGCGTACTAACATCTACACATTGTATCTTTGTTTCACAGACAAAATCACAACAAAAAGCAGGTGATAATGAGACAGCCATATAAAGAAGCCAATGCTCATGACAAACAGCTCATCCACAAGCAGAGAAACTAATATATGGAAGGCACTCAATGTCATTATCACATCTACTAAACACCACCATATTAACTCACGTGAAACCAGAGTAATGCAATATACATTATTTATCAGCATTAGATGTTACATAAAACTAATGTACATCACTGATGAGATCCATAGTAATGTCCAAAAAAAGAAAAAGGTGAAGTGTCATTCTGGGAATTCTGGAAAAATTAATTCAAGGAAAATAAGCATTGAACACGTCACCGTTTTTCTCAGAAAGCATATTTCTAAAGGTGCCATTGACTTGAAATTTGTTGGTAAAATGATGTTGGTAACAACCAAAGTAATCCATATATGCAAAGAAAACAAAACCAATTAGTTTACAAATTACGTTATGCGTAATAAAATGAAATGACGCAGGGAAAAAGTATGAACCCTTATGAACTGCCCAGAAAGCAGCTGAAATCTCTCAGTAGTTCTTCAGCAACCCCCTGCCCTTCATCATTGTAAATTAATATTAGCTGCTTCAGTCCAAAATCTACATTATCAGGATGATAAAGATGAAACCAGAGTGGACATTTCAGCAAAACAATGATCCAAAACAAGTCAAGTCAAGTTTATTTATATAACGCTTTTCACAATATAGATTGTGTCAAAGCAGCTTAACATAGTTCTAGTAGAGTCCAGATTACAGAGTTGAAGTTCAGTTTAGTTTAGTTCAGTGTGGTTTAAATTTCACTGCTGGAAGTTCAAACACTGTAGAGCAAATCCACCGAAGCGCAGCTTCACAAGTCCCGATCCAAGCAAGCCAGTGGCGACAGTGGCGAGGGAAAAAAAAAAACTTCACCAATTGACGAAGTGAAGGAAAAAAAAAAACTCTAGAGTAACTAGGCTCTGTTGGGCACGACCATTATTCTTCTGGCCAAACTTCCTGTGTGGAGCAGCAGTCTAGGCGCTGGAGGCTGAAGAAGCTGGACGTCCATCGTGGAGAAGCTGCAGGTGTGAGTAGGGCACCGGCGGGAGGTCAGGCTGGCCCGCAGGATCAATGCGGGGACTCGTTTGTCACGGTGGTCATTCCGGAATCAGTCTCATGCACTCCATTTCTCCATGACCACCACAGCATCAGCTCGGGATACGACCTGGTCAAGGATTATGGATACCTTGGGATCATCTCTTCACAGGTCTTGGATCGCATCAATGGCGCTGCATAGTCTCTAGGGACCTCGGAATGAGTATCCCCAGGTGGAAATAGAGAATAAAGAAAATAATTAGTGTAGCTGCTGTTCATAGTGTATTTAAATGAGATGCAAAAATGGAGTGTTATCGATGAAAATAGCAGTTAAATAAAACAAACATTGAAACAAACATGTAAAGCATATTAGAGTTTCTAACACAATGTCTGGTGTATTGAGAAGTGTGTCCTACAGGTGATGTCAAGCCAGCTCACCTGCGTGGAGCTCATTCATGCATCATAGCGTTATACGATGCATTGAGTGTATGCTTTACTAAAAAATTAGGTCTTTAATCTAGTTTTGAACTGAGAGAGTGTGTCTGAGCCTCGGACATGATCAGAAAGGCTATTCCAGAGTTTAGGAGCCATAAATGAGAAGGCTCGACCTCCTTTACTCGACTTTACTATTCTAGGTACTACCAGAAGCCCTGAGTTTTGAGATCTTAAAGAGTGGGTTGGATTGTAGCGAGACAGAAGGTTGGTTAGAAAAACAGGAGCTAGATTATTTAAAGCTTTATAGGTAAGAAGCAATATTTTATAATCAATACGGAACTTAACAGGCAGCCAGTGTAAGAAGGATAAAATTGGGGTGATATGATCATATTTTCTAGACCTGGTAAGAACTCTGGCAGCTGCATTTTGTACTAGCTGAAGTTTATTAATAGAGGATGCTGGGCAACCAGCGAACAGAGCATTACAGTAATCCAGCCTAGAAGTCATAAAAGCATGAACTAGCTTTTCTGCATCTGAGATGGATAGCATACTTCGTAACTAAGCGATGTTTCTCAGATGAAAGAAGGTGGTTTTTGTGACATGGGAGATATGATTTTCAAAAGTTAAATTGCTGTCTAGTATAACACCCAGATCTTTTACAGTAGAGCTAATGCTAACTTTGTGTCCCTCTAACTGCAGGTTGAGTTGTGAGATCTGCTGTGTACAGGATTTAGGCCAAATAAGTAATAATTCTGTTTTTTCTGAATTTAAAAGAAGAAAATTGTTGGTCATCCAGTCTTTAACATCTTTAATAGATTCAGTTAGCTTAGACAGTTCAGACGTCTCATCAGGTTTTGTTGAAATATATAATTGAGTATCATCTGCATAGCAGTGAAAGCTGATCCCGTGTCTTTTTATAATGTCTCCCAGGGGTAGCATGTATATTGTGAACAGCAAAGGGCCTAAAACTGATCCTTAAGGCACCCCATACTGTACTGGCCTGATTGTGAAAGCTGTCCATTTATATTCACAAACTGGTAACGGTCAGTTAAGTATGACTTAAACCATTGTAGAGCCTGTCCCTGGACACCTGTAGAATTTAAGCGATCTATGAGGATATTGTGGTCGATGGTGTCAAATGCAGCACTGAGATCAAGTAAAACTAATAACGAGATGCACCCTTGGTCAGCAGCTAACAGTAAATCGTTGGTTATTTTCACTAATGCGGTTTCTGTACTGTGATGAGGCCTGAAACCTGACTGAAACACTTCAAAAACATTGTTCATCTGCAGAAAGGAGCATAATTGGGCAGAAACAACTTTTTCTAGTGTTTTAGACATAAATGGTAGATTTGAAATAGGCCTATAATTAGCTAAGTTGCTGGGGTCCAGTTGTTTATTCTTAATAATAGGCTTAATAACAGCTAGCTTGAAAGGATTTGGAACATGGCCTAAAGATAGAGAAGAGTTGATGAGGTTAAGAAGAGGTTCTCCTATTACAGGTAGCAATTCTTTCAGTAATTTTGTTGGAATTGGGTCTAACATACATGTAGCTGGTTTAGAAGCATTTATAAGTTTATCTAGCTCTTCCTGTTCTATGATTTTGAAGCACTGTAGATTATTTTGGTTCAGTGGAATGTTTAATGGATCTGAAGTATAAGGCGGTGCCGAAAGTTTAACATTTTCTGTCTGAAGCCTTCTATTTTATCACTGAAATAATTCATGAAGTCATCACTACTAATTTGCGGTGGGACATTTTGTTCCAAAGATGACAGATTATTTGTTAATTTAGCAATGGTGTTGGGGTTGGACCAACGTTTTGCTTTATCCCAAGTGATTGTAGTAAACCTGGAAACGCGAGCCCTAATGTATCTTTAGCGTCATCTATGTGGATGTTAAAGTCTCCTACAATTAGTATTTTATCAGTTTTAACTAGTACGTCAGAAATAAAATCAGAAAACTATTTTAGAATATTGGCATAGGGTCCTGGGGGTCTATATATGGTGATTAAAGTGAGAGATAACATAGGTTTTTTCATAATATCCGGAAGCATAACATTAAGCGCCAATACTTCAAAAGAGTTAAACATAAATCAGTTTCTCTGATTAACATAAAAAATATCAATAAAGATTGATGCAACTCCACCACCACGACCAGTTTGACGAGCCTCATGCTTATATAAGAATCCTGAAGGAGTTGCTTCATTTAAACTAATATAGTCATTTTGTTTCAAAACACAGCCAAGGAAATTCTCAAAAGATTTCAGAGTAGGAAAATCAAGCTGTAGAATGGCCCAGCCAATCACCTGATTTAAATCCAATATAAAACACAAATTAAAGATCAGATTTGATAGACGAAACCCACAGAACCATCAAGATTTTTACACTCTGTTGAACTCACACCTGAGCAATTCATGTGACTTTACGATACGTTTCAGTAGTTCAGTACTTTATCCTTGTGTCATTTCATTGTTATTACACATACGTAATTTTTCTGAATTTTTTTGTTTGTTTTTTCTTTATGTTTGTATTGTTTGGGTTTTTTACCAAAATCTGGTTCAATTCCATGCCAACAGCTCCTTTAGAAATATTATTCCCAGAAAAAAAAATGTGTTCAATGCTTATTTTCCCCATTGTACATATGTGTGTGTGTGCGTGTGCGTGTGTGTGTGTATGTGCGTGCGTGTGTTTGCGTGTGTGTGCGTGTGTTTGCGTGTGTGTGCGTGTGCATGCGTGTGTGTGTGAACTATATACTTATATTTACTCACCCTTTACTCACACTTGCATGCATACCTTCTTTTTCTTTTTTCTGTAAATATCTTTCATTGTATGGTCAATTGTGGTTGGAAGGGCATCTGCCACATAAAACATATACCAGAGTGATTGGTGGTTCATTAATCTGTGGCGACTCCTGATGCATTAGGAACTAAGCCGAAGGATAGTAAGTGAGTGTATGGTCAATTAGATAATATTTATTTTGTGTTTTGCAAATAAAAAAATGCATTAAATAATGCAAGTAAACGATGACAGCAATAAAATAACATTACAATTTCTGTCAGAACTATCACTTGAATGAAAGAATGATATGCTACATGGCAGTATATGCCATTATATACAGACACAGACACACTGCATAACCTTTATGGTTATTATAGCAAGGTAATCCCTGCTGTCTACGCTTTACTCGATTAATTTCTGGTGCACTACACTCTGAGCAGCTTGCTTATGGAGAGAGAAACACTGCATGTGAAGGTGGAGTGAATGGAGATGAAAAACGAAAGGGAAACGTCAGTTCTCGGGAGATGCAGAAAAGGAGGGGGATGTAAAGAAAATGGGAGGGAGAAAGAGGAGGGATGCACACAACAGAGTAAGATCGCCCCTGGCCCCCTCCAAGCTCTTGCTGGCATCTCACGCTTCATTAGTTTTCAACCATTATGAACAATATTTGTCATCTTCTTTGCCCCCTGGAGCTGTTAGTTTACAAGCCACCTGATAGAAATAAGTACAAGGCTTCACATGGAATTACATGTGCCTTGCTTTTCTCCATCTTTTCCAAAGGCCATTTCTCTGTTTCCCCCATTTTTTAGGTTCTGTCTGAATTTTTATTTTTTTTGAGGGGATTTAGAGCGTTTGCCCTGTGATCTCTTGGGGCGATGTTGCCCAAGCTGCACTGCGCGCAATGCGGCTGAGGGATGTGACGGCCCGTAGCAGCTCAATTACAGCATAATCTCTCTAATTAAAAGTGTAACCCGCATGAAAATCATCTCAGTTAAGGGTCAGACAGACGAACACAGACCGCTTTTTTGCCGGTGCCACATCAGTATAATAAGTGTTGCGTTCGCCAGATCTCACAACTGACATTTCTCGAGCGCTGTTCATTAGCCTGCATCAAAATTCCTCCCACAAAAGAGACTAACAGAGCGTATAATGCCTTAAAACATAATTGATTTCATAAATAACCTTTCACGGGTAAAGCAACTCCATCCCAAGTCTCGAGTTTCTGGTGTAACATGTCGTACTGTAAGATTGAGTGATCCAATGTGCGTGTGCTAACAGATGGAAACCAACTGTTCTCTGTATTTACTCCCTAAGCCTGAACGTATCAGATGATCAATAAGACAGAAAAGCCATTATTATCATATCACAGTTCATAAGATTATGCTCTTCAGGATAATATCTTCTGCCTCTGCAAATTGATTGAGCAAATCTATTAGACTTGTCGCTTAGAGCTGCTGTGAACTTATGAAAATGCATCTATTGGAGTAGCTGCTTATCCTCTGGGGTTTGTGCACCATCTTCCAGCGTGATGACACTTACTTGATTTACTCTGCACGCTCACTGTTGATTCGGGTTGTGAGGAACGAGGCGTTTTAAGAGATGTCTTTACTACTCCATCTGCAAAATCACACTTCAGACCATTCTTCAGGATGGATGTTATTTCGCTACTCAGCCAAATTTGATTTAAAAAGTGGAATGAAATGCATATTTTCATAATGAACGACCACAATCTGGCAGTTCAAGATATATAGAGGCTAATTTTCTAAGCCGAGCCCTGAAAGACATGACTAACAATGCAAAATGGAGAACAAACTAGACAAAATATTTAAAACGACGAAGAGCTCTGGGGAAACCATTGGTCTAGAATCTGAATTCTCCTATTAGCAAGCTGTAGAGTCATCAGATTTCCAATCATTATGCTATATAAGAAAATGCAACCGTCACAGTTCCAGAGAGAGAAGGAATAATGTAAAATTCATGATGTACAGATCAGAAGACACATTAGGTTTTAATCTCCACTGTTCCACTGCACGGCTATTGCTTTTGTTCATGTTATTGAGGGTTTAAAAGCTATACTAACCTTAAATGTCTATTTCGGAGCCAAATCTTTTTTACATTTTATATAGATTGAGACAAAGTAGTTTGCTGTTTTGTAATATATTGAATATGGATTAGTTCTGTATACTTGTATAGTAATTAATCTTGCAAAAGGCTTTTGAAATTGAGGATGGGACATTTCACCCTAAATGGAAAAATCAGCTGTTAATTTAATCAACCTCATGCAGGTCATCCAATCATCCAAGATTACCTTTTACTTTAGAGACGAGATGATTTTTATCTGACATCAGGGTCCTTGATTTAGAAAATGTAATGGTAACCAATCTTTGAGAGTCAAAAAACATATATTGTGAGAACAAAATTGATACATGCAGATCCAGGGGATGAGGTTTTATGAAGCATGGGCAATCTCATGATGACTGACTTATCACAAATTCCCAATCAGTTCACATGAGTTTTAAAGGGATAGTTTACCCAAAACTGTCTGCCACAAAAATTCTGCCAGGTACAACTCATGTGCTTTATTTAGTGTTAAATGGTAATAATGTGAGTTTGAATGCCATTTTACATGACATTTATTGCCATACTACTGAAAGCAGCAGCAGATAGTTGACCTCAGATCTTGAAAATAAAATAAACTGTTTAAAATTTAACTTCAGAACTGTGACTCAAATCCAACACATAGTGATACAGCATGTACATTTAATAATGTTAAAGAGGTTTAATATGTATTCATTAGATTATAAACCTTACCATTTCATGAATTAGTGCATATTCTGTGCTTCTGAATGGCTGTATTTAAATTTCTGTCGAGTTTCATCTGGTGCAAACAGCCTAATTGCTGATCACTGCAAATCTCGTCACGTAGTGTGTTGTTAGGACACGGGTTTACAATGTAACCTGCTCACCTAATGTTAAAGGGACACGAAACCCACCCCCTGTCTCAGCAGGGTGTTTTCACTCCTCTAGTTTGAAAAAAGTCAGGAAAGTGGGTGAGTCCAGCGTTGTTTAGGTGGGAGTGTCGAGTGGCGAAAGAGGGAAGGGTTTGCATGAAAAGGGGAGTTTCACATACATGCACGCGCTGATTTTCACAGAGGCAACACAAATACAGACACAGGGGAGACAGTGACTACGTTTTCATGGACAACAGTAATCGAATTATTTGCCTTAATCTGAATAAAACAATAATATGATGAAGGTGTTTACATGAGTTGCTTTTTGAATGTTCCTTTCATGATCCCGTCTTACATGTTATAGCACATAATTCGATTAACATCATTGCATCATTGATGCGCTATCCACATTTCCTCTGGAGTTTCATGTAATTTCGGGTGTTTCATTCTTAATTTGTCGACTTTAACTGCAGTTTGGCACTTTCACTTTCATTCACGAACATTTTTATGCATGGCCCCCGTGACAAATGAGATATTGGATGCGAGGAACTGCTGGAAGTTTAAATGGAATTTGATGATACCGCACACCGAATGGGAGAAAAAAATTTCTTGGTATAGATGCAGAGTCTCGGTAGGTGCAGACAATAATGTCAAACAGCCGTGTGTGTATAGACTATACTGTCACAAAATGCGGCGAAACTCATATGTGGAGAAAATCCTACACGATGGTAATAGTTTGATTGAGGTGTTTACAAGTTTACATTTGGAGAGCAGCATTTACAGCGGATTTTTCAGTCCATAATATTGTAGTGATATTAATGTACTGTAAACTAGTAACTAAATCATTTTGACTAAGGTGTGTCTTTAAAAACTGAAAGAGTACTGCTGACAATACTAACTAACTTTGCCATCTGAATAAACATAAACAAAGAACACTGATCACATATTTACCAAATCTGTAGAGACAGGACAATCAACACGAACTGGAACCTTTTTTAAAGGAAATGAGCGGCAAATCCGAATTTCACCATTTCCAGATGCGAAAAGCTCTCGGGTAAAAATGTTCCTTACAAGCATATTTTTGTTTGTGTGTTCTGTACTCCACAAATGTGGGCCCACATGCGAGCGGTGCCCTCATCCCAGGAATATGGAAACAAAACCTTTGTTCACTGACACTGACGATCCATGTCTTCGAATAATTCTTCTTCCTCCACTTGTTTTAATTATGGTTGGCAACACAACATGGCCAGTAACAGTGTTACACTGTAACAGGTAAAAACAGTCTTCGAAGCTATATCATGCATATTAATGAAGTTGCGCCTCATTCACAATAGAGCGCGCTGATTGGTTAGAAGTCTTTCTCATGACTTAATGCTGAAAACTCAAAGATGTCACATTGTACCGGCTGATACAGATATTCAATCTACACGCTGGAATTTACACAAGGATCTAATCGCCGTGACGTAGATTCAAATTTTCTTTTCAAAGCGGAAGATCGTATTTTCTTGAAATAATGCAAAAACAACCAATTTTCACTTTTTTGTGAAATATATGTGTCCTAATAGTGTTTTTAACAAACGTTGGACACATATATAACTGTCAACATCTCAAAAAATGTGTTTTGGTGTTTCGTGACCCTTTAACACTTGTAATATTTATATTATTTGCTAATTAATAACCTCATGTTGAACTGTGAATCTGCGTCTCATTTCGGAGTCTGCTACTGTCCACCGGAAGTCGCATTTCGGTCATGGACGCATGCTTTGAGAGCCTTTCTGAATGAATGAATGAAATACACTGTTTTCCAACAAGGCAACCCGGGGTGCTGAAATATAATTGGCTAAACTGGCATTGGGCGGGTTAAAAGAACCAAAACACAAAGACAGCCAGCACGGAAAACACATTTTCAAAGCAGAATAACTGACTTCAGCATTGTTTTTCAGATAAACAAGAATGTTCACTTAGCATGTTTCTTAAGTATCTGCAAACATATTATGGTATTTTTATGCTTTAGAAAAGTCAAAAACTTACATACGGCACCTTTAAGGGCCGGTAGTTGTTGACTTACGTTTGATGTATCACAAAGAACTACAGTTTCAACTGAACACCTCCTTTAATATTTTACTGACAAAAAGTCAACAACATTTAGCATGTCTCGAGGATGAGTAAATTAACAGCATTTTATTTTTAAGCGACTTTACCCTTAAAGCCTGATGGCACTAATTCTGGGTCCAAACACTTTATCAGATGCCAAAACCTAACGACAGATGAAGAGTTCAAATGCAAAAATCTCTAAGCGCTGTCTGAAATTTCCATCGAAAATGAATTTTTCTCAGACCCCTTTGTTTATGTTGAGTTATTTCACTTTAAGACCATGAAAAGAACTTCTTTAAAAAATTATATTAATAAAACCTATACACTGGAGCCTGATGAAAAGGCGAATTTTAGAAGAAAATTTCAGATGGCATTTAGAGGTTTTTGCATCTGAACTCTTCAAATGATGTTAATTTACTGCGCTTATAAACAGTGTGCTGTAATACAACCTCCCAAAAAATAATATCCTAAACTTTAATCTCCATACTTAAATCTCAGATGGCCAGGCAGTGTTTCATCTTTTATGAATCGTTAAAAACTGGTTTCCAGGGCACCGCAAGCACAGAGCATAGTGTGATTTTTAAATGCTTAACAAATTAAATGTGCGATATGAATAAATAGTGGTCATAAACGGTTAATGAGCTATTTTCAGTTCAAACAAGCTTGTACTAGGAAGGAGTTTTGCATTAATCCCAACTTATCAAGAGGATTAATTACCCTGTTGTCAGTTAGCTGTTCTTTATGCTAAGATGCTAAAATGCTAAACACAATCTCAACCCACTCTGAGAAGTAGCAGTGTAGTTTTAAAAACATCTTTCATTTTTGTTAGATATTTTTTATATATTTTGAAGCACAAAGCATACATTTTGAAATGGAAAAAGTCTTGGCAGAGTAATTGTCACACAGAAACACGATGCCCTGCTAACACGTGTAGCCTACACCTGATGCAGCAACTTTTCCACCACACAGAAGTAAAGCACCTGTGCCAGCTCTCTGTGACAATAGGGTGGCTTGTGAAAAGATTTCATTTTTACAAGTTGGGTGAGTCATCACCTGGAGGGTCCTGAGTGCTGCAGAGCAGATAAAGTCCCAACCGTTACAGATGGGCTTTAAAGGAGTGTATGAAACTCCACAGCGGGTGAACTGCTGGGTTCTGCAGGAGACTGGGTTTTATCCAAAATTTTCCTGCGGCCCATGGTGCTTGCACAAAATTATGGCCGCACCTGCAGGCTACTTGTTAACAAACAGTTATTATAAATAAACAGAAAAATAAGTTTAAAGTGTTAATTTAGCTAGAAATGAAAACTGAGTCATCATTTACACGCCATGAGGTTGTTCCAGTGCATTTGTTCCATTTATGGCCAACAAAAGAAAAATAAATTAATTAATAAAAAATAAATAAATAAATAAATAAATATTGGGGGGGGGGGGTACTGGAGCACCCGGAGGAAACCCACACAAACACGGGGAGAACATGCAAACTCCACACAGAAACGCCAACTGACCCAGCCGAGGCTCAAACCAGCGAACCTCTTGCTGTGAAGCGAGCGTGCTACCTACTGCACCACCGTGCATATATACAGGGCTTGGCATTAGCTGTGGCGGGTTAGACAGACACTACAGCCACTTTGGCTGGTTGAAAATAATTTTTTAATTGTAGTTTTCTTAAAAGCAGGGTACGACAATAAGGATGGCCCAATATTCGTGCAAATGTGATCTTAGAATCGAGAAGCAGCATGACTAACAAAACTAATTGTGTTCGCACAAGCAAAAGAAAGCAGGCGAATACCGAATGAGAGGATCACTCACGCACGCACAGGTGATGTGGTGCGCGCGACTGTTAAAAAGCTCCCGTTTACTTACGCAAAGCAACCGTGCCTAGAGGAAACGCAACTGGTGCGATTGGTTCTCTTTGAAATAGACTGGACAAAAAGTGATGATCGTGCACCCACAGTCCTGCTGCTTTCAAGAGCTCAATATTGTTTTTTTTAAATATATCCTTTTGTAAGCAGCAGCGGTCGCTGCTTTCGCTTTAATTATTCTTTGAACAGATTATTAACAGGGCTTACATTAACCGTGTGCGCATGATCATCTTTTCATTATCACACACGGTATGTTTTTACCTGCTTTCTTTTGCTTACAGTTCTTTTGTTAATATGGTTTAATTATCATTTTTTACAATAACATTGCTTTAATATGAGATTAACTCCCCATTTATGTGTAGTTAACTGGTGATCTGGGACCTTTAGCCATATTTTAGATACATGACAATGGTTCTTTTATAAATGTCAAATGTTTTTAAAGGAACGTTTTGTTGAATTAAAAAGTGCATGTATACAGCTATATTTTGCATTATTTAAAATTTGTGGCTAAGAAATAATAATTTATTTATTTTTGGTGTGGTCAGAGATAAATTTGGTAAATCCTTAATTGTGAGTGCTGAAAAGTCATGTGAAATAAAAACTAATTGCAATGCGACACAACCCATTTGCTCATGCACATTGAGGAAGCTCATACACAACACACAAAAAGTGAAATGAATGAGGAGGCATGTGGACATAACACAAAATCTAAATCGAGTAATTTTAGCATGTCAAAGTGACATATATATTTTGAAGTTGACACAACATACTTTAGTTCATCAAACAATGCATTCTATAAAAAAAAATAAAAGGCATAAAATAATAACAACACAGACTAAAACGTCATGGATATATTTTACTGATATTCAGAATACAGTGAATAATAGGACATATTCAACATAATCAGTGAGCAACATACCATTCTGCACCTTCACATGCAAAAAAAATAAATAACACACACCCACCATTTGGACTCAAACCAGTTAAAACATACTCACCTGCAAGGCCTGCTGCGTAATTGGCAGCAGCACAGCACAAACTGAGGGAGAGAAAAACAATAATGAAATTTTTTTTAAAAATAAAACAATGATTACAGAAAGTGGTGCAAGCAAAACTACCCGTGGCAACTGCCCACGTATGTTAACTGTCTGGCTTCAGCCTGAAATATGAAATAACAATCAAAAATCTACATTCAAGAGCATCTATGGCTTTATTCATGGCGGAAAAAAAGTTAATCAATATACAAGTCTTTCTTACACACAAGTCGGTGAGGGACAGTATCTTCAGTTCACCCAACCTGCATGTCCTTGGGCTGCGGGAGGAATTCTGAGCACATTGAGAAAATCCATGCTGACACAGAGAGAACATGCAAATTCCACATAGAAAGGCCTTCTGTCCTTGCCAGTGTTTGAACCGGGGTCCTTCTTCCTGTGAAACAACAGTGCTAGCCATCGTTCTGTCCGAAATAAATCTACAATGCTCTGTAGTATTAACTTTTGGAGGCAATACATATAATGGAAACAACCCAGCAAGCAATTTTGTGTCTAAAAGATGTCTAATATGATGGCTAAAACAAATGTCTAAATTTGGGCTGTCTATCCAACAGACATCTAACAATAGGCCAAAAATATACTAGTCATCAAATAGACAGATTACACAGATTCTGTAGTCATTCATTCATTTCTATTTGATGTCTAGTCTATTTTTTTTATTCTGCTATTGTTAGGCATCTATTAGATTTTCACTGACAGACAGAATTTAGCCTTATTTTAGCCAAGACATCTAAGTTTAGACATCTATTAGATGTCTTTTTAACACAAAAAAAAATGCTTGCTGGGAATTCACTACTGAGAGCGTTACAAATAAATAACATTTTTATGCCACATTTGAGCAATTAAGGAAACCCAAGGTGGTTCATTTCAGTAGGCTAAATGTTCATCTTGACATATTACTAAACATTTTACTCATTTACTCACTCCTTAAGTGTCACCTTTTTTGTTACACAAGATATTTTGAAGCACATTGGTAAGCAGACAGACCACTGTAACCATTAACTTCCATAGAAACGGAAGTCTATGAGTGCCATCAACTTACTTCTTACATAAAGACTTTTTTTTAGATTTTAAAGGTCTTAGAAATACATGTGCAAAATATGACACCATAAGCTAGCAGTTTAAAATTGAAGCGTTAAATGTACAATTTCTACCATATGTCATCGGAAGCATCAAAATGTTGTGATATGTTCCACTACACTGAAACTGTAAAGGTCTCCAATATTTTAAAACACAGTAGGCAGGCTTGCTCGTAATATTGTGGATTGACAAGCTTGTAGAGCATGTCCTCATAATTCTGGTCTTTGCAGCCCCACTCTTAGTCGCCCAGCAGGCCAAGGTTATGCTTCCCACAGAGACAGTGTAGGACATGAGCTTTCCACTTTCAGAGAAACAGAAACACGCAGAGATGGTTTAAGATGTCAAGGGACACTCAGGCCATTACATGCTTTCCTGGCAGTACATGCTTTCCTGGCATAAAGATGCCTAGTGAACTAATAATATTCGAAGGCAAGGTTTAGTAGATAAATATGTAGTGTCTCCATTTGTTGGGTGTTGGTGCTTTTGTTAGATGGGTTATTACAACGTAGCCACAACATTAAGGATACTTTGATTGAAAAAAAGAATGGTTGGCTTGTCTACTTTCAACTCATCACATTTATATATGTTTCAGTAGTTCAGTATTTTCTCCTTGTGTCATTCCATTGTTATTACATGTAACACAAATTATATGTTTTTTTTATATTTGCATTTTTGACCCAGAATTGAATATTTGCATTGTTTGAAATTGACCCAGAATCTGTGTCAATTTCATGTAAACAGCTCCTTATACTGTATATCCTTATTATATATTATTATTGTTGTTATTAAATATGAATTATTTTTCAAATATTTCCCAAGTGATGTTTAACAGAACAAGACAATTTTCCACAGTATCTGGAGAAAGTCATTTTTGTTTGCTTGTGTGAAATAAAAAAATCTAAAGAAAATAAATTAATTTTGAGGTTTTTTTCAATTGGCTACAGAACAGACCACTGTTGTCCATTGACTTGCCTAATTAACTTAATCTAATAAACTCAGTTAAACCTTTAAATTGCAAAACAATTTTCTATCTTGCAAAATTACTAGTGAAATAATATGTACTGTCATCGTGGCAAAGACAAAAGATAGTAAATTGAATACATTGTAAACAGACAATAGATATATAGATCATATATCTATGTCATATATGGCCTGTCTAAATGGCAGCTAGTTCCAACATATGTGGAAAAAGCGGCATTATGGCTCCAAAGAGCAATATTCTCAAGAAAGAGTGCTCCATACAAGTGACCCATAACTTTGATGTGCAGAGGCACCACTGAGTGAGTGGATGCGTTCAGCACTCATCACAGATGGTGATTGATAGGTTCACCAGAGTAGTTCTGGCCAGAGGAGTATGGCTCTCACTCACACGACTGCCATGCCACAGCATCTCTGTTTACTCTTATGATTTACTAACGCCACTAGCTCCCACTGCACCGCTGAGACCCGATGCTCTCTTCAAACGGAAAGCTTTTAGAGAGCTCAGTTTAGAGATCAAATGCTTGTGATCCCCAAATTGCTGTGTGGTTGCTGTATAAATATTACCAACCAGTGGCTCTTTGTCATGACATTTTACAGCTCACCAAATGCAGAATACCTGTCAGGGTGACTCATTTCTGTGATGCTTCATATTTTGTCTGGAGTGTAGAGAACATTTTAGAATACATTTACTATTATTATTCGGTTTTTTTAAGTCTGATGACAATGCTATCATTTAGATAACTTATTTTAGCATTTTTCTTTGTGTGTTTCTTTCTTTCTTTTTGTCTTTCTATTGTCAAGAATGGTTACCAGTGGTGGAAAGAGTACGGAAAAATCATAATCAGATAAAAGTACCATTTATTGCCAAAAAAGTAGCACAAGTAGAGTAAAAGTATCTTTTCTAATTATTATTCAAAGTATAACTAAAAGGTAGCCCTTCTAAAAGTGCCAACAACTGTACTTAAGCAAGTGCCCACTGTATACAACTGTACTTAAGTAAGTGCTCAGCTGTGAAAATGATTCCACCTTACAGCCTGCAAATGAAAAATGTAGCTTACATTAGTACCATTTTCTTTTAAGGATGCTTCTAAGTGTATGTTCAATTATAGCCCATTCATGGAGCATACATTTTAAATGTAAGATTAATTTAATGTAAGAACACATTACATTAATATATGCACCTATAATAAGCCAACAGAAAGCAGGTTGAGCAAAATTCCACTAACATGTGTCCAGCTGTTGGCACTGCAATCCAAGCTTGTACAACACTGATAAAACACATGCAATTTGTTAATGTATTTGAAAACGTAACATTATGTAGTGCATTTAGTTATTGTTTAAGACTATCTTGCAAAAAACAGTCATCATACAGGCATAGGTCATGTACAACCCAGGCTCCTTCTGATTTTGTACCCCTATATACATTTCTAGAGAGCACCAAATATGTCCCAGGCAGTGTTAATTTCGTTGATGAAACATTTCCGTCATAATTTTCAAATCAGAACTAATCTTGCTGTGTGTTGCATGACGCACACACACACACATTTGAAAAGTAACTGATCCACAGCCATTACATCATCATTCATTGAGGCGTCTGTCTGTCTGATTAAACTATGTTAAACTATGTATAAGAGAAAAAGAAGATTCACGTTTGATGTCAAGACAAAAAGACCGTAAACCGTATGGGGAGGAAAAAGCTGATAAAAACAACTAATCAAAAGCGACATCAGGCCGAATCATCCCGAACTTCACGGTAAACTCAATCTTTTTTTATTTACTCGAGTGTGTACTTTTGCTTAACTGAAACGGTATAGCCTCTCGCTGACCTTTAGAGAATTGACTCCGTTCAATTGTACATGAAACATTAATACATCGTTAACATATGATCATGGCATTCATTTTCGTGAGGAGTTGTTTCCTCATACGTTTCATTTTAGCTGCGGCTACAGTTTAGCTAACATTAACCCTGGTCTAACTCGCGCTAGGTTCACTTGCGCTGTCGGCGTCTACCGCGATCACCATGACAACAGCCATTTACAGTGTACCTCTACCACAAAACAAAAACTGCTTCATTCAGGACGTCATTCCGCGATGTGATTACTTCTTACTGTAAGAAAGTAATGATACTGTAGTGCTATAATCTTCGCTTATCAGGGAGTCGCATTCTAACGAAACTGCCTTAAAGTAAGGCGCACTTTTATTTTTTACGTGCATTTTCGCTTTATAATTCCTCTATGTGAGTTAACACAGCCATGGGACTGAGTGCACATTTTACAAGATAACACATTATCATTTGCCAGTCATATGTCATTACTTATTTACTCAGCGCTATACAGCTGAGCACCATGTACTGTAACACAATCTACAACAGTAAAGCTTGCTATAGACTGACATTGCAAAGTGGACTTAAACTATTTTAAGCTATTTTCAATATTTTCAACTATTATTAAAGATTTAATTGCATGAAACAGTTCAACAGACTGGGTAAAAGACTAGTAGTTTACCACGTTAAAATAAAGGGTTTGCTAAATAATTGCAAATCCTACATTTTCAGTAGTCTACTGTTCTTGCCGACACATCATTTTACATATTACTTATGATATAAATAAACAACTTGTGAAATTTAGTCGACTAAAACTAAAATGATCCAGAAGACTAAAATATGACTAAAACAAAATGGAATTTCAAAATCAAAATTTGCTGTCAAAATTAACACTGGTCCCAGGACCTATGTTTTTTTTTTGCAGTTTTTGTTTTTTTGTGAATCCGCCAGAGGCCACTGTGTACACTTTTTGAGATCTCAAATTTCTCTCGCGAGTGCCATTAGCGCCTGCTCTTCTCACGTAAATCCACCAAAGGCCGATGTCGACTGACTGACTGACCGATCAACTGGCCCACCCTAAACCCAACCGATAGTGTTTTAAAAAGCACTGATTGACCCAATCACCCACTTCCCTAAACCCAACCGACAGTGTTTTCATAAGCAATCCAGAAAAAAAAAGCCTTTACAGCAGCCTGATTTTACCACGTATTCAGATTTTTCCACATTCTCACCCTGTTATTAACCTGGTTAGTTCATTTTTTGGTATTTGTTTTTGTCTTACCCGCTTTCGGGGACCGTTCTTCACCGGACTCGAACCCTGTCGTCATGGTCAACTCCGCTCTGCGTCTCAATTCCACCGACATACGTGGTGAGCCACTGGACAAACTGATTACAGCGGAAAAGCCATCCATACGGAGGTAGGCGGTCAGCTGGTAAGCAAGAAAAGAAATGGCATCATACCGCCCCTTAGCGTTCGTTTTAAAGACAAAATACATAATTTGCGATCTCCAGAAATGTACATAGTAGTACATTTTCAGAATGACACTATGTTGGTCATGTAGGCATCTTTAATCTTCTCATCAGTGACAAACAGTTTATCATTTGTTCAGTCAGTGTAATGATTTTGCGTGTTCCTAAACACATTTAATGCTTCCACAATGTATGTGTTCTCATACAGCATCCATGAGGTCAGTCTGTCTGATGCAATTTTTCTTTGAGTGATTTGATTGGACAGATCACAGGGCTGATTATTCTACTTAGTCAATCATAAACAAATAAACATACAAAATAATGACTGCAGAACTAAAAATATACTTGACTAAAATTACACCTTTTTTATTTATTTAGAAAAGTACAACTCCTGAGAATTACTCCATTACAGTAATTAGAGTATTTGTAATTTGTTACTTTACACCACTGATGGTTACCCCCTCACTTTCATTAAATGGAAAAGAGTCATTCTTCATCTCTCCTGTGTTCTGTGAAAGTGTAAATGAAAGGGTAAAGAAATCATGGCAGAGATATCACATGACTAAGGGTTTGTTGACACAATGCGTTTTTGCATTCCACTGCACTGGTGTTCTGTTTTTGTATCTGTGTAAACATGCATCTTGCTGACATGTTTGTCTCATGTCTTTTTGAGGGTGAGGGTCTAGCTCATGACACAGCACTCACCTCTTTTAAAAGCGCACCTCTATGCTAGACCTAATATTTTCTTCATTCCACTACCCTGCATCTCATGTTTTAAACATATTTACATCCCATTGCTCTACTTTCCCATTGCATTTTTACGTAAACATGCACTCTTCTAGATGGATGTGTTTGACCTTTCTGTTCACTTTTCGCACATGATGCATTCTAAAATGTCACGCTTAATTCTGAGTTCAGACTACATGATATCAGCCTGATTTTGGCACAAACCATTTGATGTAGGGTGCTTTGGTTATTTGGAAATGACAATAGTCATAGAGATGCAAGAATCTGTTTATTTCATATAATGTGCCATATAGTGGACAACAATTGTGCACAACTTCACAACATGCCAGCGTAAAAATAATTTTTCAAATGTTACTTATACAGACTGTTCATACTTTCAATATGAATATCAATTCATCAAGGTGAACATATTTAGACGGGTTTTGAACCATGTTTTGTTTACTGCCAATTTGACATAAGCTTAACATCACTTTTAAATCCAGTACAAACGTAATAGCTCATCAATGTCAAATGTCACAGTTGCTAGGTGACAAGGTCTGTCCTCCACAGGTTTGACCATCCAAATTCATAACATTCAGTTCAGCTTTTGTGGACTTCTAAGAAAACGCCTCTGTAGTATGTGTCCTTTGAAGGGTACAACCTCTGAATTTAGACACAACTATTGTGACTCCTTCAAAAGATGCTCTCAGTGCCCGAAATAAAAGACCAAGACTGCATTTGGTTTAATTTATTTCACAACCAGTTTAAAAGTTTGTACTATAAGGCATAATTTAAACGTGCAATATATTGTGGTAATGAACATGCATTATATCGTTATCGGCACTTCAAAATACAGTGAATGATTTTAAAAAAAAACATTAACTAAGATTTTTAGCTCAATAAACTACTTTTCTGCTAGTATGGTAGTAGTTAGGTTTATGTATTGGGTAGGATTAGGGATGTATAATAAGATCATAGCATATAAGTATTAATGCAGCCAATATCTTAATAGTAAGCAGGCAATAAGCCAGTATAGTTAATAGTGGAAAATGGTATTTTAAAGTGTTACCTACCCTTATCATTTAAACTTTTAGCCCTGGTTAGGAAGACAAGGCTCAGGGCTAGTCCTAAACAAAATTGCATGTATGAGCTGAATAAAAAAATAACTTAGATGTCAGTGCCATAGAATAGTTTCAAGATACAAACCAGTAAAGTGTTTTTCTAAGTCATTTTTTTAAAACTTGCTCTGCCTTACAACATGTAAAAGATACTGATTGAAAATGCTCTGACTATTAAGTCAAGTGATCTTTATTTCTAAAGTGCTTTCTCAATGTAGATTATGTAAAAGCATCCTATGAAGACTACAGAATAAAAAGCTGTAGCAATATTTCAGATTGTGGAAACATTCCAGCATATCAGGGCCTCTAGTTCATCAAAACTGTACAACAAGTCTTGTTAGCATTAATTAATTTAACTAAACTCATGATGAAAACTTCAAAAGCATTTATTTATATGTGATGTTAATTTCTTAGTAAATTCCTAATAACTTATTCAAATCAAAAGTGTTTTTACTAACATAGTAACAGTAATAAATGTGATTATTTTTCACTGTTGATTTTAACACATTAACTGAAGTTTACTAATGAGACCTTATTATAAAGTGTTACTGATTGTACTTCATAATTATTGGCAATTTTTTAAACATTTGTTTACTTTGAATATTTATATTCAATAAAGCATTATTTTTTGTTGTCGTTTTGTTACTATACCTGTTAAAATATCATTTTTTGCGGCTTATATCATGATAATTTTGAATATCACGATAAAAGCTTCAGCAATTAACTGCAACAAGACAATTGATACCGTCATAAGCCTATATACTATAACTGTGTATGTGAAATTTGGCAGTGCTACACATCTTATCATGTTATCACTTGTGTTTCCATTCACAATGTGACAGTGAAGTGACCCTGAACTGCATTCCTCACTTACTCTTTAAAAAATTATTATTATCATTTTGTATGCATAAAACCATCCACTTGATTTTTATTGACTGAATTAGAGTTAAGAATTAATCAATTTGTTCAATTGTTAGTGAATTAATTATTCAGTTAGTGAATCCAATATTCTGTAGTACACAAAAAAGATATTTATTTCTGTCATGACAACTCTCAGAGAGATTTAGTAAGGTAATAAATATGTATACGGCAACGCTGCTGTGTTTGGTCTTGGTGGCATAGATCTGCTATGCTGCTGCTGCTTTGATTATTATGGCAGAGCAAGTACAGAGACTTGCTACTGACAGTAGATTCACAGACATGCAGCCTGATAATATAACACTGATTCTGCAAACATAATATATATGTAACCCTCGGAGCAGTTCTAAACACAGGTGGAGCTGGGGTGAAGGAGGGTCTCTGAAAATCCCCCTGCAACATTACAGTGTAGAACAACACTGAGCATTTAAAATGTTGAGGAGCAAGCTCATTGGCCGTTGAGCAACCAATCTCCTGCACATTGTTAATGACATAGGAGCTGATAAGGTGACCTATGAGCCTGTGTGCACATAGACTTTCACAACAGAACTTTGTATTCATTTTTTTTCCTGGATTAATCAAAATGTAAAAAAAGTAAATGATTGAGTGATGACATGAATTCACTATCATTTACTCTGTGAGGACTTGAACTATGGTTTCATTTTGACTATTTCCTCACAAACCTCTGTCTTTTTGTGTTATATGTCATCAAGGTTTACAAAACCAAGTCTGTCTTGTTAGAAAGGTGTGTGTAGATGTGTGTACCAAGTAATTGCTGTCAAATTGGAGGGGTGTCAGTTTGAGTCTCCGGGGTCAATCCGGTGGTTTTGAGAGAGTGGCAGAGAAAAGCGTTATTCTAGTGTCTGCAATAGTCTCTACTCGCACAGGTGAAGGCTGGAGAGATCTTGATGAAATATTAAAGGCCTGTGAGCTGATGCAGGGCCAGGGTGAGGGCACTCAGGGGGCACTGTCTCCTTAATTACTGTGTGCGGAGGTTTCACTATTTCATTTGGGAAAAATCCCAGATTGAGGTTATGTTCAAATTGCCCTTCCTCTGCCACAGACCGAGCTGGACTACAGTGCCCGGAGGACACGGCTCCTGATTTAATTAATGCTTGGGTGTGTTATGCCCCATGTTAGTGGGGGTTTGACGAGTCATTAGGTAATAATAATGGTGGCAATCTCAATTAAACAGCATATTTAGGAAACAATGAAAGCGAATCAATGACATAAAGTTGCAATCAGACATTTGAACAGTGTAAACAGCTCTTCAGATTAATGTTCATTATTTGTACAGATGAAATTAAACATACAGTCCAACTATAAAGGGGCTTTATATGTGTGCCGGCCCGTGTTTCAAAGATTGGCATAGTTAAAGAGCCAGCCATGGTTATTAGTGTTATTAACGTAATCCCTCTCTCCTCATGGTCTCCTGGAGCATTGATCCTCCAAAATGGAGTATGGATCCCACTTTATCCACTGTCTTACAACAGCTCTGCCTCACCTTGTGTGTTCTGCCTGTTCCTTCATCGACACTAGATATTCAGAGCTGCTTATGTGATAATGTGGATTCGGATGCAAAACAATTCATGAATATGTGGTTTATTGTCAGCCTGTCAAGATTCTGGTGACCACTATATGTTTAATTTGCTCAGAATGGATACATTTGAAATTATGCATTTAGGTAATTCTGGAAAGTTTATATTTGGAGTTGTATTACTACATCAGGTATTTTCATGTTACTTTGGTTGGAGTAAGTTGGCAATTTTCCCACATATAATTTAATATTCAGAAGAGGGCTCCCTCTGGTGGCTGGGTGAATGAGTTATGATTTTACAATAAGCCCTAAAATTACTAAAACTGCAACTGAAATGAAAGACACTGTCATGCCTGCTGTGCTTATAGGAATCACAATGCAAAATCTGACAGAAACAGGTTTACTGAGCCATAAAGGAGATCACAGAAGATGCTAAGCAATACCTCTAAAATAATAATGGTAATTGGCAGAGAACAGAACAAAATAGAGAGTGTATATACAAGGTAAACTTAATGGGAGACAGATCCATAGAAACAAGTACATGATCACTACAAATAAAATTTGCGTCACTAATGTGACAGACACATAAAAAAATAAAACTTTTAAATATAACAATAATAATAATTATTAATTATAATTAATAGAAATTACTTAAAACAAATGAAAAAATATATAATCTGCTTTAAAATATTAATACTGGGGGAAAAAATAATATATAAAATATCATACTATACTATAATACTATATTTAAAGATATATCTTTAAATCGTTAGTAAAAAATAAATGGGTAACACAATCAATACAATATGGTAACATTTATTAATATTAGACAATGCATTAGCTAAAGGGATTAGATAGAGCAATGCAGTTTTACAACAGTTATTAATTTTTGTTTGTAGAAATGAAATTGTTCATATTAGTTCACAGCGCATTAATTAATGTTAACAAATGCAACTGGATTTTAATGATGTGGCTTATTTGTAAATGGTAAAATGAGCATTAAATAAAATTAGTAAATGCTGTAGTATAATATTTTTCATTGTTAGTGAGGTATAATTTAGATTTAAAACATTGCAGTGTTACCAGATCATGCATCACAGGGTTGAATACGAATATGTTTTCATGATATTATAATAATATGCTTGAAGCACATGTAGGGAAACTTTATATTTTCTCCACGAGAGAAAGTGTTAAAGGTCCACTGATCTCTAGTACACCAACAAAGCCTCATCACTTGGTTCCCCCTGGACACCAGAGAGTGCGGCAGAAAATCCGTCACCCCTAAAAGAGCTTGTTGCTGAAATTGATTAGCATTTAGATTGTATCTAGTTTGATTCAAAGGAGGAGAGGCTACAGATGGTTTGAAAGCAGCAGATTTAGAAGTAGATTTCTGAAAACTGTCAGTAATTGGATGCATTTACACGCAACTCGTTCCTGTTTTCTTTTAGGCCCGCGCATCCTCCACCCACATTGTTTTAAATAAGGGACCTGGGTCTGTTATCTAAAGTTCTGCCATTACTCACCATTAATATTTTTAGCTCATAGTAGCAACAGCGCATTTATCTACTTCATCAGAGATTCCTCTTTTGGGAAAAAGGCCTGAACAACGACGTCTGATCTCAGATACTAATTTTATCATATGATACATTTATTAGTATAAATATAACATCCACTAAAAACCGCATGACTGTAAACCAAATGAAGTTCGTTCATCTTCCCCTTGCCGAAGCACATGCGCATTCTTCATCGCAACGGATAATTCTACAACATATTCCTATCAGTATGCTCTTTCCAAGGGCTTGACATTAAGAAGAATAAATAGCACTGGTTTCACAACGCCACCTAATTCATCAAAGTCGCTGCCACGGGAACATGCCCAGTGTGAATGATCAAACACTGGCTGGGCTTTTGGCTCATGCTAAAGGCACCGGTGCATTAGAAGGCATGAGAACTGTCTGCTAATCAGGAAAACTATCAGTCCCTTTCATGAGATGCATTAAAAGGCCACGGTTCTAGAGTTTCAATACAATAATCCGAAAACGAATCAATTTTCTGGCAAAATCTACTGAGCTACCGAATATCAAGGCATGATTTTTTATTTATTCATTATCAATGCACAAGCTGTTACTGAAACGCTGAATGTAATTCACAGTCACTGTGTGGCCCTTCTGAATTAAACACATTTGCAAAGCATCAGGTTAGCGCCTAGGAAACCACGGTAAGATTCACAATACATCACACCGCTCAAGGCTTGACTCATCTCAGCCTTATTAGTGTAAATGACAATTTTGGAGTGCAAAGAGGAAACGTGAAGTTGGCACCAATGAACAGTATTTTTCCCCCAGTTCTTAGGTGATTTGTTGTTGATTGTAGTGAATTACTGGATACTGATAAAACATTTCTGGTCATGCGTACGTTGTGGGATCTTTATTTATCTGCTGCCCTCTGCTGGCAACTTTTTATAAGGAATTCTAGGTTTTGAACCTGAAAAACCGTTCATTCTTCTTTTGTGAGGTCTGTTATTGAATTTTAACCAATTTTAAGCATTAGAAAGCACCACTATTTTAACTCTAGTGTGCTTAAGGAAAGTGTATTTCAAAAATCATAAATGTGAAAAAGAAAAACTGTGATATTCACCAAAAAGCAAAAGCACACAAAAAAATTTTTATGTACAGAAATTAGAAAAAGAGCCTCATTTTTATAGAAAGAAATGATACAACAAAATTTAAAAAGCTTACAAGAATGTTTTAAATTATAAAAATGTTATACAATAATATCCATTATTACCTCATTACCAGTAAATTACCTCATAATTTACTCTCTCTCATGGTTTTAGAACTTTTTGAGCACAAAAAACAATAAAAAATTCTTTAAATATATTACACTCTTAAAAAACAAATATTCTTTATTTGCATTTATGGTTCCATGAAGAGTCTTTCACTAAAATCTATCCATGAATCTTTCACTAAAAGAAAGACTTCTATAGCATCACTTTAAAACCACCCTTTGGTTCATCCTGGCACCTTTATTTTTAAGAAATTACAACATTAAGGTAGATTAAACTCCATTAGCAGCTTTTTTCGTAAGAATTTTTTTAACCGTTCATGTGTTCTATACACAACTATGTGCTCATTAACGAACTGCCACATTCAACTTAATACTGTTTGATACTGTTAAACACATTTGTCTGCTGAAGACTTATCAGTTAATATCACATCCATTGCACCATTCTTGCACTTCCTTTTCAGTAACCACATACTAGATAAGCTGGAACTTCTTGTACTTAGCATTTAACTTAATATTCTTTATATAAACTCTGTTCTGCGAAGTATAGCATGTCAATACCATTTTTTTTAAAGCATGCTGTGAATAAAGGAATAACGCTGAAAATAAGACTACACAAATGCTAGACTACAGGCTTTGCAAATGTTTTAAAAGTATGAATTGTCATTATTTTCCTTCATTTCAGTTATCCCACGGTGATGATTACACTCCATATGCATGTGGTGCCATGGAAAATCCATTTGCATTGTGGCTTTTAAAACATTTCACATTAGTAGTCTCTTTAAACTGCATTTAAATAGTTCCACATTAAGATAAGAAATATGATGTTTTGTGGTTTTACTTGTTTGGGATGTCAAATGTTCTATTTATGATTATATCGTGAGCAAAAGAAGCCATTTGGGACTAGCAAGACAGATTTGCTATTAATATTTGATATATACTTTATATAGGGATGCATAGAAACAACAGGAAAAATATTCACAGCAAAAAAACATAATTGATGTCACAACATTTTCCCTTTAAGTCAGAAAAGCTATTTGATTGTACAGTCACAAATTGAGCACTGCTTGCATTTGTAATCATTTTCTCTTATAATACAGTATCTAAGTAACTTTTTTTTTTTTTTTTTTTAAATCTTAAGGCAGTCTCACAAGCATTACACTTCTAAATGCAAACAATGCAGTCTCTTGGTGGAGAAAATTACATTCAGTTCACTCACAATGGCATAATTACAATCGCATGCATCTCACAACATAACACTGTAAAATACTGTTAGCCACCCATCTGGTGGAAATACTATCATCTTTGTCTTCCAGTCAAATTGAATATGCCTGTGATCCAAGACTTGCATCTGTTTCTTCAATGGTGAGCAATATCTTTTTGTCCTTTTCACACTTCTAAGCATTTGAGTCTCAAATTTGTCTGTTAGATTACAGAATATATAAACATTACAGAATAAAAACAAATGGTCGTGGCAGTAATATGTTTGCAAAAAAAAGAAACATTTGAGGTAATCATTCTGACACATCAGTATAAATCAGTATTATCTTTAAAATATTTATAAAAAAGAATGACTGACTGCATGCCTTTTATAACCCAGTCTCTCCATCACAGGCCAGCATGTATCCTCAATGAGTTGAATCTCATTGGCGGCCATATTCTCCTTCCACATGTTGACTTTGGCTGGTGATATATCTCCTTCATATATCAGATTATACAAATTTGTGGATGTAGCATATGTCAGCTGGTTTAATGCAGCTGGTGCAACTGGTATTCCAAGAAAGTTATGTATCGTTCTTGCCGTCTCTTCAGGAAAACTTACAATGTCCTCGAATTTGACTATAAGGTAAGTCTGTGTGGGGAGACCTGAGCTCACCTTGAGCCCGGCTGAATTGTGAGCCAGCCATAGCTGAGACAGCAGCTGTACGGGGTTGGGATCTGGCTGGGAGAGAATCGTTTTTAAAGGAAGGAACTGTGAGTCCAGTGTAGCACAGCCCTGATCCACACCATCAGTGTTCTGCTTAAAAAGGGTGGTGATGTGCCTTTTTATATTCTTACGCAAGTACAGGCTTGGTTTGCTGTTGTAGAGCATTAGATAAATCCATGCTCGTGGGTCTCTGACCACATGAAGTGAGCGAAGTGAATGACCTATGACTTCTTGAAGATATGGCAGCTTTAGGAACCAGCCACCAGTGCCCAAGCTCAGTACCGGTCGTGCATTTGGGTACTTAACAAGGTGCTGCTTGAGCTCTTGTATGTATCCAATGTCCATAGAAATACCCTTCCCTCCTCCAGTCCTTGATTGTTCTGAAAGCAACCCTCTTCTCTTTCTTTGTCTTTTTACTTTGACATCATCTCCTGCTTCATCATTGATCTGGTGCAACTGAATATTCTGTAGGTGAAGTTTCACATTGTGGATAATGGAGTGAAACCATCCCTGAATAACTCGAAATCGTCCATTTTGCGCATCTTCTCTGGACCACTCACAAGCATCCAGCAGAGAGACAAAAGGAGAAACGGGCAACCGCAGGTAGGCAGAAGGGATCCGGAGGTATACAAAGTCTGAGCTGTTATCAAAAAGGTGCTGAAGGATCTCTGCACCCGAGCCGGGCATGGATGTGATTGTGATTACTGGGAGGACGTCAGGGATGCTAGAGTCTGGTCCATCATATATGCTGCTGTCTTTTGACTTGTTACACAAGAGCTGTTCACAGCCATAAAAAACAGACAAAAGTTCAGTCACCCACAAAAACAGCACACAGACAAGAGTGCAGTGAATCAGCATATTGAATGACACATGAAACTTCCTTTTTTTGATTACAAAAGCTAGAGCAAAACATAAAGTCAGCATTGCAGAGATATTAACCAGAAATCCAAAGTCAAACACAAAATCTTTTGTGACTTGACTTGCCAAGGTTTGAATTCCCCTGCCAAACTGGACTATTCTTTGGTTGTCTTCTGTTTTAACAAATCCTGCAAATCCCAAGTAGCCATGTCTAGCCTCAATGTCAGCATAGTTTGTCACAACTGACACAACAGTCTCTGTGTCATTAAGAGTCACTGATATCTTTACTCCATTTTTACTGTTGTCAATGAATCTGCAGTCTGAGACCTTGACATGAGGGCCATGCATCAAGTAAGCCACCCTTGTGATGGGATTCTCCATGAGAAAGGTCACGTTTATGAACTGTGTCCATCTCTTTTTGAATTCGGCAGCCTGTTCAGCTTCTTGTATCCTGGCAACAGGACTGGATCCTTGCACATCCAACCAAAACATTTTGTAATGTGCGTCCCACACATCCATCAAAGCCCCACTGTATTTTCCAAATGATCTGTGAGGAACGTACCTTAAATCAATGTCTAGGTTGTGAAAAAAGGCACTAAAAGAACTGAGAGGAGAGTGCTCGTGTTTTTCGATGTGATCCAGTACAAGCAATGTTTGAGAGTTAAGAAGTACAAGTGACCTATACACACTCTTTAGCCTCATGGCAGATGAATAGGCTGACACAGACTCTCCACTCACAAATAACATGTCCTGATGTGACACAGCAGCGATGACCTCCCCAGCTGTATCACCGACTTCCTTTTCTCCCCATCGTAGCCACTTTGAACATTCCCCCAACTGCCCTTCCCATGGCTCATTACACTGACTGGTGGGTGAGGGGGCAAATACCAACACATTATTAAGATAGCTGTACTTAGGTCCATACAAGGCCTCAGAGACAAACACCTGTCCATTTGGTGCAAAGGTGAAGGAGTTTTGATCAGGGTGCTCGTGCCCTGGGTTGAAGTTCATCCAGCCATCTACCCAAGAGTAAGGATGAGCGTGGACTATATCGTAGACTGCTCGTCCTCCTAATTTTCCAGATTTAAATGAGACAAAGGTATTACCCTGAGCTTGAGTTAACCCTGCTCCATACGTCACCACACCCCAGTTGGAAAAAATATGCATGGCTGCTTTGTTAAAATCAGACGGAGGCTGTGGAGTTAACTCAGAATCATACCATATGTACTCTGTATGTAAAGTAGCCCAACGTTGAGATGCTGATTGCATCATGGGGCCGTCTTTAGGACGATGTTTCCTAATTTGCTCTGCCAGCCAGTTTCCCGAGCCATTCCGGAGCACGTATGCATCCAGAAACACAAGCTGGCTCTCTGGCCCATAGAACCAGTTGTAATTGGAGTCTGCAATGCCAACTGTTCTTTGAAATCCCGGAAGCAGAGTGGCGAAGTAAAACATAAAGTGAGCTCTAAGCCAGTTGTTCTGCACGTTGTCTATCTGAAAATGACGCAACGCTAAGTAAACATACTGAGTGATGGATTTTGCTGTGTAGCTACCATACGCAACCCCCTCATCAAGAGAGCCATCGACGATGTGGCTGAGGAGAAACATGGTCTTTTCCATGTAGTTCACTGATATTTGTTTCCATATCATGGTCTCGGGATCATTATGTTCCCCCGCCACAAGAGCACCAATTAGAATAGCTAGTATGTTAGTTGTCTGGTGGTTCTGCAGAAACTGTTTTCCCCATCCTCTGTGCTTGGAGAGCTCGAAAAGCTCCTCGGTAACAGAACGTATTTTTTTGAGATATCGCAATCTTCTCCGGGTGTCAAGAAAGGGGTAAATGAAATCATATGCTGTGGCAAAACCAGTGAGAGAGTGGGCGATCGGAACCTCATCATTTGGAGCACTGGACACCATCCAATCTGGATATTCCACCATTCTGTCCATGTACTCAATCAAAAACTGAGAGGCGGCAGCATCCTCAGGTTGAAGCAGGCAATATAGTGCAAGAGGAGGCAAATTGTTGCCATAAATCTCATTCCATTTCTTGCCGAAATCCTCATGGTTCACTGGAGGCTGGTAAACAGCTGCATTAGATAACATAATAGAAACAGCATTTCGAATAACTTGGAATATGCGTCTATGCGTGGTGCTGGCCCTCTTTTTCATTAAACGCACCTCTGTATGATCAAAGTATAGCTTGGGGTGAAGGTGTTCTGACAAGGTGGCATTGTCTCTTTGGTGCTCATTCATAAACACATATCTGTCTGAAGCAGATGAAATTCCACAGAAAGCAAGTCCCACTGCCAAGACACAAAGCAGAAACGCAGACCTCTGCATGTTCTCCATGACCATGATCCAAGAAACAGATGTGGTGCTTTTCTTTTCGAAAGCTCCTCCCCTGAAGCGCCCAAAAATGTTTTTATTAGTCCAACTTTTACTGACATGTAGGACTGTAGATATTTTTCATTTTCATGCAGAAAAAGTGTCCATAGAGAAGTATAGGCAGCGAATAGGAACTATTCACATTTCTATGAGAAAACATGCTTTAAATTCCCAAATATGGACATCCGTGAAAACTTGATGAACCCACGCAAAACGTCCGTATTTGTTTGTACAAAAATGTCATCAGCCTCGCGGATATTTAAAACGTTATTTGCGCGAAGTGACAACGGAAATGTCATAAATGCAAATGTGTCAAAGAAACTTCCGTTGTTAGTATCCTGTTTCCCGCGAGTCTTGTGGAGTTTTCCAGAGAAAGTTGCTGCGCTCGACAGTAACTCTTCACAACACCATCTCACTGTTAGCGCCTTTAACTCAACTTGTGACACGAAAAGCGAGATAATCCATTAATCCACTTTGAGATGAGGGAAACCGCTTGCTGGGACGATATGTGGTGATGTTTTCTCATTAGGTACACGACCAAAAACCATAAGCAGAGTTCACAATGCTTACAAGCCATTTCAATGTCTCTTTGTAGGTTTAATGATAAAGTTTTCCTCATCATATTCTTCGTCCGCCACAGAACTAGCTCATGTTCACCAAGGCAAATCGCTTTTCTCATCTTCCTAGTTATCTAGTACTCTACAACAATTGCTTTCTGCATTGGCAATTTTTTATGTGGTCAACAGATGGCGTCGTAATATCACATTGAGTGGCTTTATTAACCAGTATTTCCGGTATTTTTATCACTTGATTTATAAATGATTAATCAAGTGGGATAACTTTCTACTATAAAGTAGTTTAATAGATATTGTATTAGAGTCATGTTGACTTTGAAGCAGAGAGTGCGTCCTCTTTCATACTTGGCTTTTTGAGAATAAAAAAGGAAACACATGCACACACACACACAGACACACGCAGATGCTGAATATATACAAATACACATAGACATGAACACATGGTTACAACAAACACACATATACACAGAACACGAGCATGCATCATGCACACACACACACACACTCACAAATGCACATATGCTGAAAACAAAAACGCACACAGCACACACACTCACACGGACACATAAACAGGGAGCTCTAAAATGTAGTTATGGACACATGGACACGATTACACCATACATATGGTATGTGTTGTATTAATTTAATTTGCTTGTTTCATATGATGCAATCTATAAAAATAAAGGTTCATCCAAGATATTTCAACTTTATTTGATAAACGAAACAATCGCAATATCCTCCACAATATGCAGACTAGGAAACAAATTCATAAAAAAAAAATGAAAACCTTATCACATACTGTAAAGATTAACACAATACAAAGTAAACAAACAGTCCATGTTAATCCTCTTTCTTTGCTTCGGAGGTCTTTTCTGTGCTGTCAGGCTGCGATTCTATTGCCTTCTTTGTATCCAAAGCAGGGGTGGCTGTAGCTTCTTCCTCAGGTTTCTCATGGTCTGCAGGTACAGCTGTACATGTAGCATAGATAACCAATACGACTACACCCACTGGCAGTCCAAGCACAAAACAGGAGAAGACCGGTGCTGTCTCGACCATCGACTGGGATCAGGGAGAGTTATGTTAGTTACTAGGACAACAGTGACCTAAATATTAGCCTCAAGTAAATATTTGATGAGGATGTGATCAGCTGTGTGTTTTGGTTTTTGATGTGTCAAGCTTTCGGTAAATATTTGGGGGGAAAAAAGTAAATTATCCTTTAGCTAAAGAGTGTTAGTTGGCCTTACCACCACAGTATTCTTCGCCTTATAGAAAAATCTCTTAGTGCACTGCAAAAATCCATTTCCTCCAAGGAGCTGATTAGGGAGAAAAAGGGAATAGTATTAAGGAAATTAAATGACAAAACAGACAGAGGAAAGAGTTCTTGTTCCTCATACCGTTGTGCTGCCATCCAAAACAGTATTGAGGAATTGAAGTAAATCCTCAATTGTCTCAATGTTGCTTTCGGGTAGATAGTATCCATCAATGGACATGTTCAGCACAATGATGGAAGGCATCGCAACTTCTCTGAGAAGATGGAACGCATTTGTGGCGATTATACAAAAACATGAAATCAGAACGCTGAAATCTGTCTGATTTAACTCACCCCATAATTAAACCGTTGACATATTCATTACCATCCACAGAACCAAACTGGAAATCACTATAGGAGAAAGGAAAAACAACATTGTCTTTGTTAACAAATAACTCTTCATGCTTTTGTTGTTCGTATAAATGTGCTTCTTACCTTTTATAATGGTCTCTGTATTCTGTAGACACCCTTTCCATCAGAGTTTTGTACCTAAAGAGAGCAATTTAAAGTTTTGAAAATGAAGTAATGAGAAAAATACTGGCAATTGTCACAACTCTGAGACTTCTGTGCATATTTTCTAGCGTTGTTTACCGAATGCTTTCTTCAGATGGATTTTTATCATCTACTACTGCCAATGCCACCAGTTTACCTTTCAGGGATGTGTGAGAAATGAACAGCGACACAACAAATTACGTATGCACGCAAAGCTCACATAATCACAATCTGTCAAAGTATCATTTTCACACATAAAACTTGGCAGAAAATCATCATGGCAGTTATGTTTTATCATCAAGTGGCAGAAATATAGCAATCACTCAAATTAGTGTTAAAGATGTTTTTTTTTTATTATTATCATATATATATATATATGAAGAAAAACAGGCATACTTAGTTCTCCCATCTGGTACAGACTGTAGCTATCAATTTGGAAATATGAAAGAAAACGTTCTCGATTTATCCAGGAAGACAGGTCACCGTCAATAAATTCTACGGAAAGAAAACAGAATAAACTGATTACTCTGATGTCTGATAGAAATAAAACAGAGAATAAACTTAATACATTGTGTACTTTTAAAGTATTAAATGTCATCATCCGGCCTGTGCAAGCATTATGCAAAGCACTCAGAAATGTTTAACCTAAAACCTTTAATCGCAAGACTCAAAGGATCTTTCATTTTATTATCAAACAAAGTGTTTCTGTTCACTCAGTGTGCATTCAATTATGCAAAATATGTTACTTGCACACAGTCAAGCTGTTGACTCAAAGGGTGTGCATTGGATGATAGCCCAGACAAAATGTTCAGAATAAACCATATGACAGAGGAGAGCTGGAACACTTCACTGTGTCTGACTTCTCATCATTTGATATACAAATGGTAAGAAAATCATCACTGTAATTATAAAGTCTATACAAAAGTATTGTTTCTATATACGCTCAAGAATCTGTGCAAAACACTGGGTAAGTACAGTACTTGTAACCTCATTTCTGTTAATGTTAGTAAAGTAACCTCGATTATAGCAGTCATTTGCTGTAATGTATCAAATGACACTAGGAACCTGTCATATGAGCAATTTTTGTTGCAACTTTTGTGAGCTTTTGTCTTTTATTGTCTGCTTATGGTTTTAGAAGGTCTACCATATGATAGCTGTTCTGAAAAGAGACTGTTTAATAATGTAAATTATGTCAGGTGAGCAATTTATTTTATTGCCTATTGGCGAATGGCCTGCAAAGACAATAATATTACAAACATATGATTTTGGGTCAAAGACAAGACATCCCATTTTGGTCTCTGCATAGAATTTAGAAAATTTACAAAGGTCTTTTATTATACATGGAATGGCATAATAACTACAAGTGATATGTCTAATTTAAACAGTTTAAGCAGTTATTCTGTTTTGTATTTATTAAAATATATAAAAGAATAAGTGACTGTACAAAATTGTATATTTTTGTAATCATTTAAATTATTGTATTATATTTGAGAATTATTAAATAATTATTAAAGAATAGGTATTAAAGAATGAATTAGTATTTTACCCAGAATATTTTGTGAATACATGTTATTATTAACCCGATAAACATTTTTAATATATATTTTTTTACAACACAATATCACAGCAATTCGTAATAATTTTGCCCTAGTGTCTAAAATCAAATAAATCTGTATGATCTCATTTGTACACTTTTATAAAATGAAAATGCCCCAGAGATGTTTTTCTACAAAAAGAGATTATACAAATTCAAACAAATTAGCCACAAAATCGTGTCATACAAAATAGTCCATTTAAATTAAACAAGACACATTTCAGTATTAGGAGAAAGAAAATTACAGCTGCACTATTGCTGCGATCCTTAAAAAACATTTTACGTCTTTGACCTTTTCACAAAAAGGAGTTGTAGTGAGAACTTAATAACAAGGTGTCCAAGCACAAGCTTATTTCTGTTTCTCACATATAACAATAATGTCATACCATATTTGAATGTGACACTTTTTTTTTTTAAATGTGTCTTCTTTTTTTGTCATTTTGTAAGTTTTTTATTCTATTCTGAAGTCACATGGAAGTATGAGCTGTAATTTGATCCTTATATTTATCAATTTTGATAAAATCTTTGTTTCTTTTTAAGCAAACAAGAAGATGTTAAAGCAAACACATAATTTCTCCTTGAGAAGCCACATTGTACAACTTGTTTTTTAACCTCGCTCCATGGATGTGCTAACAATTCATGTCATGGAGGACTCGTCTGACAGCGCCGTGTTCCGGGTCCAGGTTCAGTGTGCTGACACTTTCCTGCTAAACTACTGGCTCCACAAGACCTTCTTCAACAACGGGGAAGTCCAGCAGATCAACACCCTAAGGATAAACGGCTGCCGCGGGCTAGTGTTTGTTTTAAGGGTGCTGCATCGTTCTTCACGCCTCCCTAATTCCCATTACTGGTGCCCTTTTCTAGTAACACTCTGCCTGGATGCCCTGGCATTTCACTACCACCTCCCCTCTGTGCCCCAGTGGAACGGCACCCTTCGAGAGGCGATGAGAGGAAACAGCCTGGAGCTCAGACGCTGACAGACTCGAGGCTTTGCTGTTTGCAGATCCTGTTAGTTTCAGATATTTGCTTACTAAAATGACGCACTGGAAGTAGCTCATTTTACCGTTGTAGATGTAGTACGTGCCGTCTTTGAACACAGCAACCACGGGAACATCCTGCAGGGTGACTGCCTGTGGAGATGACCAGTTATGAGTTTAATCTGTTTTTTAAAAATCTGATTATTTTAAAGATTTTGTTTCATCAGAACCATCTTACCTTTGGAAGGATTTCCTCAGAGGCAGTGAAAAAATATGTGTGGACAATATACTCAGTGGCAGCTTTATAGTATTCCTTCTGTTAAAAAAAACAAACAAATAAAATATAAACTTGTAGATTACATGATTACATTTCAATAGCAGTAGAATATGAACCACTTTATGTGTTTACCTAGAACATAAATACATTTCTACATCTCTAAAGTAAATCACTTAAAACTTTTGGGGCCCTTAAAATGATAGTTCACTCAAAAATGAAGGCTATCTAAAATGTTGACAGAATTCTTTTTTGTAGAAGATTAAAAATTATTAGAACATTTGAGAGAAAAAAGTTACAGGCAAAACAATGATAATGTCAGGGGTTTCTGGTAAGAATTGAGTTCTTATGAAATTAAACAAAACTGAACATTTAATTTCATTAATTTAATTTTCCTTCAGCTTAGTCACTTTATTCATCAGGGGTCGCCACAGCGGAATGAACCGCCAACTTATTCAGCATGTTTCACACAGCGGATGCCATTCCATCTGCAACCCAGTACTGGGAAACATCCATACACACTCATTCACACACATACACTATGGCCAATTTAGTTTGTTCGATTCACCTATACCGCATGTCTTTGGACTGTGAGGGAAACCGGAGCACCCGGAGGAAACCCACACCAACACGGGGAGAACATGCAAACTCCACACAAAAATGCCAACTGACCCAGCTGGGGCTCGAACCAGCGACCTTCTTGCTGTGAGGCAACAGTGCTAACCGCTGAGCCACCGTGTCGCCCAAAACTGAACATTATTACCTTAAGTCCACAGCCTTTTGCAAATTGCCCTGGGAGCCATTTTGCCTCTCATGTTTGACTCTCAAAGTGCAGGTAGCCATTGACTTGCATTTTATGAATCAAATTTTATGAATTCCTTAAATGTTCAACCAAAAAAATACCCTACATTCTGGCTACACTGAGGGTGAGTAAAATAACAGCATATTAAAATTTTGGGGTAAATTATCTTTTTAACATTACTACTAACATTAAATACATATAGGACTTGGATTTACTGTCAAACTACATGATAATTTGGAAAATGCATATGTTTATTACTAGCAAACTGGAGTTGTGGTTACGGCTATAAAGGTTATGGTTATAAGAGTTTTGGAGTAAGGTTTTGGCTATGGTTAATAATTACGTACAAATAGTACAAAACATAAAACGTGACCATAAAATGCAATCTGAACAACTCCCATTTTGATGTCTATTAAGTAGCATTTAATTCCTATTACATCAAAATTCATCTACTGGTTGTATATAAACATGACCAATATTCTTTTTTCATAATGTTTACCTTAAGGAGCGACTCCCCTCCAATGTAAACGAAGATCAGATCATGACGACTCATAACATGCTGGAACAACTGAACACTGGAGAGTGGTCTCACCACAGGTCTATATTTAATTAAACAAGACAAGGGAAAAAATGAAGAGAATTAAAACTACAGCACTGACACGAGACTAAAGTATATGCAAAACATATATTGTGAAGACACAAGTCATTTCGTTATGGTGAGATTTGCTCCAGAAAAATAATTACCCAGAAACTCTATTGGTGAATTCAATAATAGCATCCTTTGTTCTTGGCCCTTTGTAGTCAAAAGACAGATCGCCTTTAAACCTGATTTAACAGAACAGAGTCAAATACATCATTCATACAGTATGAACAGTTCTTGAACAATTATTAATATAAATAACTCACAGTTTTATGGTTGGATATCCACGAATATTAAACTCTGATGCGATACCTAAAAACAGAGAGAGATCAGGCGTTGCTATATGTTTAATATTTCAGAGTATTTGGAGATAATATTGGTATACTCAAAGTTAATGTGAATTGTTAACTAGATTAAGGGTTGTCAAACTTTTAGATAATATCATAAATGGGTCTAAAATATTATTTGAAAATATCTAGCTTCTTTTTAAGTTTGCTTGTTTGTTTAAATCAAATGGTTTTTTTTATTTAAATTTAATTTGCATTGATCTGTTTTATTCTCCTTTTTATTTACTTATTGCAATCAAATTTTGGACCATTTTATTTGAACATTATTTCATTTTGTTAACTAATTAATTTATGTTTCTATTGTTTGTTTGTTTTTTTCCAAACATTTCCATGGACCCCGATCCCCTTCCCTTAGGAATTTCAGCTTGGAAACCCCTGAGATGTATCATTAGTACATCACAATTAATTATAGTTAATTTGCTCTTTAAAAAGCACTACTAGTCTAATCTAATTAATGACACAGTGTACTCATGGTGGGGGGTAAAACCCAAAACATTTCATTCAGCCAGAAAGCTTATGCACGAATTTAATAATAAGAAGATTATTAAGTCGGAAGACAATGGTGGCAAAAAGCACTGCACAACCTAATTCCAAAAACTAAACGGATTCCTAATTGCTGAAATGCAACTTATGCCATATGGCCATCTGGTTAGCAAGATACAGAGTCATTGCAGACTACATATATAGTTGAGTGAACTGAGTCTCACGAACGCATGAGGTCTGCTTAACTAATCCCATTAAACAGCAGGTAAGCCTATCCTGCCATTTAAGTAGCAGACTAATTGGTTGCTAAGCAATGGCCTGGTGTGGCATTACCATTACTGTCATCTCAAACCAAGCTACAGCAGGAGGTATAACTTTCATCTACATGGGGTATGGCACCAATTCAGCTCTAGCTAATCTCGAATATAATTTTAGGCATGCTTTTGATGTAATTAAAGCTTTCCAACGTACGCTTTTATAGACATGTGAATTGAACCCACTTGTGTGCGCTGTAGTATCAATCTTGCCAACATTCACAGGAGAGCCCAGACTTTTCAGCTCTGCGCCGACTTCAGACCATATTGGCTCAAATGAGTGGCAGTACGCGCACCATGGAGCATAAAACTGCAATTATAAGACATCATTATTTCACAGATGGCATGACACCAAAATCCATAAACATAAGACACAACAGTACTGTGTATACACTCTTACCTCCACCAACCAGAGTTCATTCTGTCGGAATTCTGTAAACCTGTAAAAATAAACTGTTTGATGCAATCAATCAAACATCATATCTATCTATCTATCTATCTATCTATCTATCTATCTATCTATCTATCTATCTATCTATCTGTCTGTCTGTCTGTCTGTCTGTCTGTGACTGACTCTGACTGACTCTGTCTGTTTGTCTACCTGTCTATCTATATGCCTGTCTATCTACCGACTTGTCTGTCTGTATCTATTCGATATGACAAACCACAGGCCTTTTAACTGGGACAGTTTACAATGCAGCAAGCCTTGTGTGTTCTTTGTTATACACGATGAACATAATCAACTTTAATACAAATGAAAATAAATTGCACATTAAAAGAAATACATTAACTGACTTATCTCAGTACGTTGCTAACTCTATGTTGAATAACGACGCTGCATTGACAAAAACATTCACTAGCCTACTAAACCATATTCATTTTGTTTACAATGTAAAACACTTACTTGTCATCGAGCTCCTCCACGTATCCTAATACCACAGCAATGACCGACAGAAGCGCTGTCAAAAAAACGAAAGAAAAAGAAATGCAGTGACAAACTGTAACGTGCGTGTCAGTCAGTCTTGGTAAAGAGAGGCTATTTTAAAGTTTCGTGTTGGCAAACATGGTGTCCTCACAATTACCAGGCGTTCATACCTGTCAGTATTAAGTTTCTCATTTTTGCCATTTTGAGAATCTTGTCATTGACCGCCTAATATCCTTTAAATGTTACAAGCAGCAGAGTCAGTGTTGGGCAAGTGACATAATCATCGGAGTGGTAGTAAGCTCCTGACTGACTGACTAACTAGATTAACCCTATTACCCCGAGGGTAAGAACGAACAGAATTAGGCCACAAATTGATTCTAGGCAAGCGGTGATGGTTTCATTGCGCAACTTTAATTAGTTGAAATTAGATTTCAGTCTTGCATTTTCCAGCACCAAACAAAAGCAAACACGATTAGTCTAAGGCACTTTTATTGTGTATGTTCAATGGACCTTGAGTCTGGAAATAAAGCTGAATGATGATAAGAATAATAAAAGACTATTAGCAACATTATTTTTGGATTCTTTAGGTAAATCATTAAATAATGTATTTGCCACCAGTTAGTGGCAATAGGCAGTTTTTCCAACAAAATAGCACACTCTGCCAGAGGTGCCAGATGCTATCAGTAGCTATCTGTTTATTTAATATTTCACTACAGTGAATAATTATATAGGCAATCAATATTAATATGTTTGAAATTGTTCTTATGGGTCTTATGTAATAGAGATAAACGGTGTAATTGTTAGAAGTTAATTACATATGTAATTACATTATACACTTGTATCAAACAATTAAATTAATTGTTACACTATTTAATTTAAAGTGGGTCAATTATTATTATTATTATTATTATTATTATTATTATTAAACGATTTCCAGGGTATTGAATTTTCTTTGAAATATTGTGCTTTTGCTTACCCAAAAGATGGCGCTATAATAATCCACTTGGAAGCTGCTTGTTCGGCAGAGCGGTGTTGCAATAAATGGACATCGCTACATTATTCATTCGTAACGTTATATTACAGTTTACGCACTGTGGGCTATATCTTGTTTGTTTATTAAATTTCTTACGAAATAAATGCTTATAAAAATGTTTTCCTCTCAGCAGCAGCATATTGTTTTTACAAATGCTTCAAATTTGTAATCTGATACACTATGGGATGCATTTTAAAACCTACATAGGTGACGAGAAGACGGCCTAATAACCTATTTTTATGGTAAACTACTTTTGTTTATGTTTTAGCATGCCAGAAAACCAAACCTATTATTGGATAACTGCACGGCGAGGGGACGTTTTGATTCGCGCAACGACAAGTCAATCAACATGAACACCCGCCCACATTGGTATCTGCCTCCCTGTTGATTGGTTCAAAACGATCCCGTTTAAGAAGTCTCTTGTATCTCAATGGCCGACGTCGACGTCTATCTACATCAAATGAAAACGTAAGTTTGGTCCGTGGGGAGAGGCAACTGTTATGGAAGTGCTTGTCTCATGAATTTACTTCACTGTGTTTTCACTCATCACCATAAGTGGAATATCGTCTTTGGGGATTCACCGCTTGCTGATTTAGTCAGGGATACAGTAACGGAGCGGAGAGTCTGACAGGATATAGAAAAGAAAGAACTCGCGCTTTATTTATTTTCTCTTGACCGCTTCATGTTTGTGGACAGCGCGACAAAACATACGCAGTTGTCCACTTGTGCACGTTAAAATTACGTTTCTGTCGCAAAGTTTGATTGTCTCGGTGAATGAAGTTTTAAGAAGCTCACACGGTTGTTTTAATTCGTCTTGGAGTTTAAATATAGGCTAGCCGACGCTCGGTCAAAACAAGCAGCAATATCTGCATGTAAATAGAAGGATTGTAGTGTATGCTACTGCAGAATGCAATGGGACTAAGTGAGGCCTTTCGACCGCAAGAATATCTTTGCTTCAATTTCAAGACTGATGACCAGGTAAGACCTTGAACTTTGTGTCGGATCAACAGGGTTTGGTTTTAAAGTGCGTTAAACTTGAGCACCATGCAGGCGCGTGTGTCAGTAAACAATTAAAACGGGCGTTGGGGACCTGTAGAGCTGCGCATCGATGGATTTGCTCTTCAGTGTTTGGACTCTCAGCAGTGAAAATTAAACCACACTGAACTGAACTGAACTTAAACTCTAAAAACTGAACGGACACCATTCCAATTCACTATAATCTTCTATGTGAAGCTGCTTTGACACAATCTACATTGTAAAAGCGCTATAGAAATAAAGATGAATTGAATTGAAAAAAAAAAAAAAGTTGGTGTCCACTTACGAGTAACAGTTTAATGACAGCAGTGCAGCTTGCACCTGATCGCTTTTCTCAGCGGTATTCTCTGCGTTTATTGTTTTGCAGTAACCGAGTTCACTTTCGGTCAGCATCAATTATGCGATCTCGGATTGCAACACTAGCACTTCCGAGTTGTTTTTCGCGTCCGCTTTCTGCTGGCTTCCCTATAGTAACTACGCAAGAGAGTGTTAAAACATTACCATTATCATGACAGGTTTGTCTTGCACTCATAATTGGAGTGTAAAGCAGTTTGCAAATTCAGCTGGATTGCTAGGAAACGTCACCATGGTTTCTTTAAAGTACTTGTTAGTGATGTTTAATTTGTAAGGCTGGTTTTGTTGTCATCATTCAGTACAACATTTAATTGTTTATATTAACCCTGTGAACTGCATTAAGTGTTTAACTCTCTAATGTGTCTTAAGTTTGTTCATTAATAGGCCTATTTGCGTCCAAGCACTTCTTAGCAGCATCTTGAGCTGATTTCAAAGTGTTAATCAGATTCATGAAAAACACCGCCTTAACTGTTTTTCCATTGTAAAGTATGCCAGATGAATGCAAAATATGTGTGGCATGGGCTGAAAAATGTATTTGAGACGGTCAAGTCCTTCTCATTTCTTATTTCTAATCTCTGGCATGTCAGAAATGCATCATAGCACGTAAAGGATGTTGTGCTGTCTAATCGCGTGATTTTTAAATACCTGTGCACTGTAGAATGTGAAAGCATTCATTACAACCTCTTTTGGAATTTGTTGTACTGTATGTCTTTTTGTCTGCCAGAGAACATGAGCCAGAGTTGTGGAAGATCAAAATAATTGTCTTGTTGTGCAGTGTTTACTATCATCAGCATTCTGTCATGTCTGTTGTTTTAGTGGAACTCCTTTGTCGTAGACTACTGCATCATTATTGACTTTGTGTGGGATGCTTAATTACAGACTCGGAGTGTTATTTTGGGAAAGTAAGAGATTGGTATATGGGTCAAATCATGCTGTAAGCTAAACATTGAGTGTTGGCTGGCCTTAAGGCTGTCCTCACTAAAGGTCAAGTTTGAAATGAGTTCAGTGGAAAATTGCCATTGGAATCATAATCAAAACAGCTGTTTTAGGGCTTGTCTGTAGTGGTCTAGCAGTACGTACACAGTCCAACCCAGAGTGTGCAGCAGTTTTAACAGCCTTCTGTTGTAGATGTTTTATTTAATCCATAAAAATTCTCTAAATTATGCAAACGAAAACAGAAGGACAGACAACTTCAATTGTTGTTCAACTTTACCAATCATATGTCTAACATTGGTTTTATATTTGCACATTCGTTCAGTGACTACATGTGACATGCTCCCTATATTGTTTACCATGGTACTTTGAATATTCAGTCTGAAATCACATGCAAGTATGACTTCAAAACAACATTAGCACTATTTGATTGACTGCGTGAACACTGTTGTACTTTGATAGTCATTGGCTGATAATAGGATTTAAAATTTGCAAAAAATACTTTTCTGAATTTATATTATGAAGAAGAAAGTCAGAATGTGCAAATATAAAACCAACTTTACCCAGTGAAAAAAATCACAGGAAGAATCTACAGATAAATTCACTTGATTTCTCACACTAGTGAGCAGAGGCAGCTGTTGAGTATCCTAAGGCCTGCTTGAATGTTTGGTCCTTTTAAAGTGGCTTTTTACTGGGGTGTGGCACTGAACTATAAGCTGGGAAAGCAGTGTTTAGATCCTGAAGAGTCTAGCGTTATTTATTTATTTCCCTGTTTCATTCCGAAGCTTACAACTGGAATGTTGCAGGGACAGTTTATACTGTATCCGTCCTCTGTTTTTTTTGTTGTGAATGAGGGGAAATGAGTGTGAATGGCTTGATTCTGTGTTCATTTACAGAGAATTTATTCTAGGTGATTAATTTTCATGCCAGTGGACATTGTTTGTTTGGATAGTGTAAGGAATTTAAAATTTGAGCTGCTCAGCACTTTATCTGCACTTGGGCTTCATCTGTTCTGCTTGCCTGCTCAGCTGTGGAAGAAGGTGCAGAGTTAGTGCTCTCTGTGGTGTATGCCAGTATGTATGTATGTATGTATTTGCCCATCATTCAGGCTACTTTTACACAAATTTCATTTGTCTTTTTGAAAACTTACATACCAGTGAAATTTTGTCAAATTTATTCCTATTCAGCTCTGCAGATGTGATTTAAAACTTTGAATTTAGCATGACAGACCAGTTATTGACTATATGCCACTTAGCATCTTGAGTACCACAAACAGTCCTGGTACAAATGTTGGTTGCAAGAACTCACACATGCATGTGCATGACCTTTTCACAAAATCAAGTTTTTATGGAGTAGACAGATGATAATGGAATTGATGTCAAAAACTTGCACTTTAAAGGCCTACACAAACCATTGTCATGTAATTGAATGTTAAAATGTTATCAGCTGATGCCTGAAAAGTTGACTTGAAACTGTGACATCAGGGTTAAATTAAATTGGTCAATAATACTCTGGTACAAACCAGGCAATAGATCCAAATGTGAAAGCACCCTCAGACTTCTGTTGTTTGCATTTGAGTCAAATGTTCAGTCATTTTAAGAATGAGTATTTTATTGGGACATTATTTTAAATGTTTTATTCATCTGTTTATTTCTCTGTAGGTCTGGCAAGGACAGTCAAAAATGTGAACCGGTGATTGATACTCTACCAGATTAATTTTGCACTAGTAGCGATGGAGCGGAGCAAACGCAACTCCATTGCTGGGTTCCCAACTCGGCCCGATCGCCTGGAGGACCCGGATTGTGGAGGAGGAGCAGAAAACAGCTCAGTACCACTGGATAGAGTGTGTCCCTCTTCTTACCGGGCCCTCATCAGTGCCTTTTCTTGCCTGACCCGACTTGATGACTTCATCTGTGAGCGGATTGGCTCTGGGTTTTTTTCAGAGGTTTACAAGGTAAGATGGTTGTCAGATGAAAATTATTCATTTCAAATTCAGTTCTTGGTCACTTAACCACTCGCAGAGTTGAGATCTGACACAGTTCATTATAGTTGTAAGTGAACTTTAAAACGTTGATTAACTTAATGACTTCTTTAGTTTTTACGCACCAGTAGGTGAAAGCTGTGGAACTTTACTCAAAGACTGACAGATATTTATACAGGTCAGTCTTGTGATCCATTTAATGATTTGTCAGATAGACATACAGATTTTGTTAAATAAAACAAAATGTTGTTGTGTTCGAAGTGATGACAGGATACTTTCTATTAGATTACAGTGATTCTTGTGAGAAGACATTTTATGATTTAAAAGGTAGAAGTAAATGATGATGAAACATTGTGGCTAAAGTTGGTAATGTTGCAGTTTTATGAGTGACCTGCTTTAAATGCTGTTTAGCCTAAACAATTGCATAACAATGCCTGTCATTGGCTGACAGTGACACAAGTTCAAATCCGGCCTGGTTCATGTCCTGATCCCATTCCATCCTCTCTCATCCCAATAGTTTCCTGTTTCTCTGCACTTATACTGTCACATAAAGGAATTAAAAGCCCAATAAAAAGACTGAGATCATTTCATTCCATTTTTCTTTTAAACCGTATTAAGAAATTTAAATCTACATTATGCAAGTCTTAAGAGTATGTGAGTTTTTTTTTTTTTTTTTTTTTGCCACTTTCCTGTTAGTGATTTTTCTGACTCCTCTTCAAGTTAGCCTTGTTTTTCACTGAAACTTTAAGTACCATCAGAGTGAAACTCAGTCAGATATTTGGAATTCTTGATATTTAATAGGAGTATATAATGTTACGAAGAGCTTTTTCTTTTGCCTGAAGTGTTGATTAGAGTTTGTGATGTGCACTCATTCAGTTATTTTCTGCTCATAAATACTGCTAACTTCCTGTGTTAAACTGAACGCAACCATCGATGTTGAGCATAAATAGTACAGTAGGCTTTTGTGGGTTTATGTTCACTGTGTATAATTCAATGAAGTTTTGAGGTCAGAAAAGCCCTGGGAGAATAGTGTGTCATCATGATGGCAATTACTAAGATCAATTCCTCTGTCATACCAGTGGACTATCACTTTGATCATTGTCTCTGCAGAGCTTCTCTGTACATAAATGCTGCATCAGGTTTTTTCTTTTTTAAAGCCTAGTGTGTTTTGTCATGAATGGGAATCTTAGGCTTGGTATTAATTTAGAAGTCAAAGCTCTGCTGATTTTAGTTCAAACTATGTGAGATGTGAAAAGTGTAGTAGACCATAAACTTGGAATGTTTTAATTATGTCAATTACCTGAAGTAGATTATGGTACTTTTTCTATAAGCCGATCAGAAAAACAACTTGTAGAGGCAGCCATGGCCTAATGATTAGAAAGTTGGACTTGTGATCCAAAGGTTGCAGGTTTTAGTCCCAGGGAGTGAACAACCAGCAGATCTCATCCAACGTCAATACCATGGCTGAGGTGAGTTACTTGAGCAAGTCACGAAACCCCCAACTGATCCCCAGGAAGCCCACTGCTCTGGGTTGTGTGTTCTCAAGTGTGAGTCGATTTGGATAAAAGCATCTGCTAAATGTTTAAATGTAAAATGTAAATGTACAACAACTTGTCACTTGGGCAGTACCCTTAAAGGTCTAAACAAACTTGAATCTAAGAGCTGAACTACTTAGTAGTTGTTATTGTTGATGTTATTGTGAGCAAAGCTTATTGTCGCTTAGCAACAGCGGACACCACAGGCCTTCGTTTTAAAACGAAGAAAATGATGAGGGTGGCAGCTCCTGAAGATGCATATTAGAAACTTTGTAGTAATTTTTACTAGGGCTGCACGATATTGGAAAAATTTAACATTGCAATATTTTTTTATTCTGCGATTATAGGAATACAATTTCACTAGATTTGTTGAATAACTATTTGGAAAGAATTTATAATTTTAGATTGATTTGGATGATTCTGCAGGTGAGTGCATCTGCATAAAATATAAGAAACAATCTACAAGCATAGATAAATTCAATAATGAAAAAGATACATATTAAATAATCAGCATTTTATTGTTTTCCGAGGAGTTGATCTGAATTCAGGTATACAGTAATTGAATAATCAAATGTTAAATAATACTGCTTAGCCTTCGTTTTATAAACAATAAAATTTATCGTTTTTAATTTGTCAAAGTTACAAACGTTACAATTTCTTAGGCCTGAATGCTTTTAAAACCCTCACACAGTTACAGGCCTCAAAAAACACTTGCGAAATGATCAATTATAATCCAGACTCAACATTGCATATAGTCACGATGTGTCTATTGCGAATGATCACATTGCAATATTAATGCTGAACCAATATATTGTGCAACCTTAATTTGTACTCTTGTACTTGGTCAGTCAGACTTGCATTTCCAAAAAAACCTTGAACATGCTTGCCTTAAAGTCGCAGGACTGGATAGTGGATGGTTTGTTATATACCCATTAAGAATATTCCCTCCCTTGCCCACACAGGTGGCTGAGATTTAATGGTTTTAGGATGACAGGCAGGGGGTGTCTGCATGTGGCACAGGCAGGGGTAATACGGTGAGCCAAATACCAGCTGTGTTGGGGGTCCGCAAGAACCCGTCTGGGAAGCTAATGCAATTATAGCCTTTTTCAGTTTATTTGAAGAAACAAGCTTCAATCTATTATATTTTGTACCCATATGAGAAGCTTAAACAAACGTCCTAAAACCCCACAGTACTCTGGAGAATCCCTAAATAATCATATTGCTCAATTCTCTAATCCATCCACATTTTAAGGAACCAAAACGTTTTCCCAGAACTCTGTATCTGTGGCATGGGCATCAAGCTGTGACTTGATAATAGCAGAACAGATTGAGAGTTTGGGTGCTGTAGAGGAAGCATCTGGGTCCATGTCTGACAGGTGGCTCTCTGTAGGTGGCCGCATGAAACGGGCTCTTCCTAGACGGCTGATCTCCCAAAGTGAGATTGGTCGCCATACAGCCTGTGCCATGCTAAAGTGATATTTAAAAAACACTGTCATGTGTAACAAATGCAACATTTACAGCTAACCACAGATTTCAATGTTTTATTTCCCTAGCAATGCAGTATGAGTGATCCTGTGTTGTCTTTTTATCACTGCATACCGATTTGAGGAAGTCAGCATTTTTTCAGACATAGAAGATGGTTATTTTTTGCACTTGTGAGGACATCCTGTGGTTGATATTTGTTTTGCCTAAATGTCTTTTTATTGGTCAGAGAGATGAAAGCACAAAGAGGAAACTAGGAAACAGATCTGCAGAAGCACTTTTTAGAGATGTTGCGAAACCCCTAACCGCAGATGTCCAGTAGTGTCTCATTGTGTAGTGTTTATTTCCCTTCTTTATCTTGTGATTTAGAATTTTGGTTGTGAAATAATAATTTTCACCAATCATTGTTCCGTTCATTCTCTGTGGTAATTGATGGTACTTCCCATTTGAGTGGTATTGTTGGTATAAAGCTGTGGGTTTTGCTTTCTTCAATACAATGTAAGGAAATACCTCAGTCAATGATTTATGAGAATGCAATGGGCCAAGATGTACTGAGCAAAAATCTGCAGTCTTTGTATGCCTTTAAGATAAACTTTCAGACCATATAAGAACTTCACTGAGTTCCTTCTACTCCTTTTACATGCCTGTATGGTTTTACATTTAGAGGAAAGCTGTGTTGTTCACACTTGACATGTTTGGTTAGATTACAACAAACTGTAGTGCGATTTGCTCTGTTAGAGTGGTTTACTGAAACAAGGTTCACATTTCCAACAACTGAGGTGCGGTTTAACTAAAATATGAATGCAACGCAGACAAAAGACATCTAAATTAATCAAAAACAGGACATGATGTCACAAGATGGGCTCATAAAAAGGACAGAATGCTCAAGCATACCTGGTTTTTCTTGTTATGGTGATGATGTTGGCCAGTTTAATAGATGTGTTGAAAATGCATCTTCTTGCAGCAGATATTCTTATTATTAGTGCTGTTTTGACTAAGTTACACATTTTTATGTAATCAGCTCTCAACTAGAGATGCACTTAATTTTATTTTTTACCAATACCGATTTTATAAAAAAAAAAAAAACCTTGTCCGTATTGGTATGCATACAGTGCTATACAGTACTAGCTAGTTTTTGTGTTTGTTTGTTTGTTTGTGTGTCCATTTAATACATTGTACATGGATTGGATCCATTTAATAATGTCCAACAGTTTAAGAGGGGCACAAGTTCAAATGAAAAATACAATATGACAGTCTTCAAAGGTAAAACATTTTTTTTGCTATTCAATATTTGCTAATAATATATTTTAAGAACAGTAACTTTTGACATATAAGTGCTTGAGCATGGTGCACACCATTTGCGTTCTCTAAGCATTTTCTAAGCAATTATTCAAAAGACATCCATGTAATTAATAAACCATCAGTATTGGCCGTTTTTATATTATTGCCGATAGCTTTAAATTAATCCAAAATCATTCAATAAACACCAGCAGCTGATACTTCGGCGCACTCCTACTTTTAACTTATAACAATTACATTACGTTTGCACAAGTACAGCTAGTTTATTCAACCGGCACATTTTTGTTTTCTTTTTTTTTTTTTTGGATGATCAAAAAGTTCTGTCACATAATAGCTACATCACGATAGCTGTTTGAAACTATGAACATGAAATTATGAACACTAATGAATCAGGACTTGGTTTGGACCAATCTTGGTTTGGACCAACAGAACACTCAAGATATACAAACACAGACTAAAAACAGTTCTGTTTATTTGTCTTTGTTTTAGGTGCGCCACAGAGCTTCGGACCAGGTAATGGCACTAAAGATGAACAAGCTGAGCAGTAATCGTGCCAACATGCTGCGAGAAGTACAACTCATGAACAGACTGTCTCACCCAAACATTCTCAGGTTTGCTTTCAGTATTACAAAGTTATCACAGTGGGTTTTCCTTTGTGTCACTTTTCTGTGAATTAAAAAAGGCACTAACGCTTTCTTTCCTTATGCATTTGTGTTAAAATTATCATGCAGAGAAGCTTTTTTTAGATGGAGAAAGGACAACGAATTGATGATTGTAAATGCCAGTCTGCTCTTTTTTTTCAAGTTTTCTAATGCCGCACGTCTCTGTGCGGTTACTTTATGGAGCTGGTGATTGCATTTGCGGTTTACTCTAACAAGAAACTAAGGAGCTGATGCCAATAAAACTGAATTTAATGCGCTTGTAACTGAAAAGGATGATGGAAATAACATGTGTTTCAAAGAAAAAACAGGACTGCAGGATTCATATAAAGCAGTGGCTGATGCAGTTTAATATTAATATTAGCTTTCCTACTCTTTGAACAGGGAGTGTGCCTCGCTTTATGCACTGCCAGTGACTCAAAATTATTGCCGTCTTTCAAACGATGAGACTGTGGGAGTGTCGCTTTCATTGCGAATCGTTCTCTCCTTTGTAATGGAAACGCAGGGATGACCTCTTTCTCCCCGTTCCGCAGAAATCAGGTCAGAAATCCATTAACAATAAATGGAGTGAAACGACATCCTGGGTCTAGATTTCAATGAGATCAAAAAGAAAGCTGTACTCTTGGATCTCCGCATCAGCACATCGAGGAAATTGTGCATTTTGTCATTTGAGGTTTTCCAGCAAAATCGGAAATCGAAAAGTTGTACAGATGTGGACCATTTATTTTGGATTGATTCATTCATTGACATTTATTATTAGTTTTTATGAATTTAATTGTTTGTTTTTTTTGTCCTAGAATCAATAGGTTTATATGACAAAATGGCACTTAAATTTAGAAAGCAGTAGTCTTTTAATCAACTCTACTGTACGCATTTTATTTTCTCTAAATATGTCTGGCATTGTTTCCATTTTGGTGATATTTGGCTTGTTTGTAAAGCAGAATGTGAGTTTGTGGGTGGATGAAAGAGAGAGAGGGTCTGTGTGTGGTTTACAATCACACCATTGTTGCGTCTTATTGAATGGGGGTGGAGAGACTAGCAAGACAGGAGAGGGCTGAGGGATCTTTGTTGAAGAAATCCCAACACAGACCCACAATAAAAGTCACGCTTGGGGTTTATGGGGCCGTAATTTGGAAAACACTGACAAATTTGTGTCCTGTGTAATGACTAGTCTTACTGATCAGTTGACAAAGTTGAATCAGAAATCATTATGATATTGATTTGATGCTTTGAAAAATTCATTTATCTGTATAATTCATTAATAAACAATTTTTATTATTCAAGGTTTTTTTTTAAGAAGAGCATTTAGGACTTATGTGAAATAGTAAAGACTTTTATAATGTTACAAAATATTTCTGTCAGTTCTGATTTATTTAAAGCATAATTATTAAATACAATAAATAGAAAAAAATGCATTCACTTCTTTAAAAAAATGTATTGCTGACTGTTGTGTGATAGATGTAACTACTCATTATTCATTACATAGTTCATTCTACATGCTAATTCAGTCCGAGCTGTGTAGACCATGCAGCACTTAAAGTCCACACATAATGTGTTGTATCCTAAGTAAAAGACAAAAAAGGAATTATTACATTTTATTTTACTCCCTTTGAGAAAGAAAAAGAGCAGAACGAAAAAACAGTTAACTGTTTGTTTTTACAGCAGAAATCTTGCTTTTACTGTACCATTGTGCCCGTTCATATGACAGTTTCACCCTCCAGTCGACTGGAGACAGTCTCACATTTTATAGCTTTTGTTGATATACAGCACCATAAACCTGTCTGCGTTTATGGTGTCATTTGTAAAAAACATTTTTGACACCGAAATGAGCGTAGACATTAAATAAGCCTATTGGACAGCAGCCTCAGAAAGCGCTGGCACAGATGGCAGCGGCTCAGTCTAGGTGATAATGCTGAATTTGCTCTTGCACATTGCTGGTGTTTCAGAGCATTAAACTTGCTTTTCTGTGTGTGTTTTTGTGATATAGATTCATGGGGGTGTGTGTAGAGGAAGGTCAGCTTCATGCACTCACAGAGGTAAGTGAGATCAGCTCAAATGTGTTTCATTGAACAGAACACGCATATCTACATGCACACAATGCATTTGATCCTTATTATAGGCTGCACCTTAAACAACACTGTACTTTATCATATCAATGACATTGTAAGATGGCCTCCTACTAGCTTGGAAATAAAGGCAAAAGATAACTTCTAAAAGATAGCCTTTTGTACTGATAACACTTTTTTGAATTTGTTCTTGAATAATACTCACTCTGCTGGAAAAAAAGTTGGTCCTCGCAGGGTACCTTTGATTCCTAAATCTGTGGCATTTCCCCCTGTGAATCAAATGAGTCACTGTGACATTGAACAGTTTAGTCTTTGTTTGCCGTGGCCTGAGGGGAAGTATTCTATTAGAGAGCCCACTGGCAGTTCCCTAAGGCATGATGTATTTTTACCATCTCACGCTGTGCATGTTTGTTGAGCTTGTATGAATGTTGCTGTGCAATATTGGTTTATGCTGAATATTAACACTGATTACCCAGGAAAGATGATGATTATTTTGTGAAGCAGGTACTGTTTTTTTCACTTTATGTCAAATCCTGCTAAATTGTAGAGCGAGTAGTTCAAAATGTTTGACTCTAGTTAGTTGTTTTAGATGCAACAGTGCTACAAACCATTGTTGTTGTTTTTATAAAAATAAAAGTAAATTTACAGTTGTTGAGACAAATGTTCTTTGGTAAGATGGCACATCTCTTCTGGATGCACACAAATGTATTTCTTCCATGCACTACTAAAATAAGTGTTTTTGGCAAGAACCTTTAACATACATTAAAACTTTCCATTGCACAGAAAATTATTTTATAATAATAATAATAATAATAATAATAATAATAATAATAATAATAATAAAAAAAAAGTTATTTTAGATCGTAAAAATGATCTTCATGTTAACATTTTTTTTTTTATAACTGTTCACAGGTACCCCTTTTCCACCAAAACAGTTCCAGTGCTGGTTTAGAGCCAGAACCTAGTTTCAAATCTTTTTTTTTTTTTTCTCTCTTTTTTCCCCCCCTCTGTCTGTTGACACCCTAAGCACCAGCTCTGAAACAGGAAAGTGTTTTTTAAGCACCAAAATATTTGCTGGGCTAGAACTGCTTGCATCAGGAGCAGAGGGCAGGGTTTTCGTGGCCAATGAGATGAATAGATGCTCTTTTAAGCGCCATATAATGATGAACTCATTATCACTTCTAATCTCTGTCTATTCAAATTATGGCACGCTCCACAAACACATTATTCTTCCTTATGTTCTTCATCTATACAAATTATTGCAGACTGCATGAACACATTATTATCGCTCATAATCTCCATCTATACAAACCATGAGAAGCAGCATTAACACTTTGGATGTGCTGTATTTAGATGCCAATGTAGGTTCACAAAATTATTGACATTAACAACGCATCATTGATGCTGCATTTGTATTTGGTGCTTCCGCATTTGCATTGGTGGGTGAGATGTATGCAGTGGCCTAGCGCTATGGTGGCTCTCCAGTGGAAAAGCTGAGCAGTTCTTAGAAGGCTCTGCAGAATATCAATGGATCCAAACTAACACCTGTTTTGTGCTGTTGGAAAAGGAGTAAGAAAGAACCCAAAATGGTCCTTCTATGACCCCACTGCTAAAGTTTTAGAACTATATTTTTTCTTTTTATATTCATTATAAAATGTCTATAGCCTTATTTTATTGTATTTATTGGTTTACTTAGGGTTTTATTGATAAACATGTTTTTTCCAGATCTAGAAATAAAGCTTAAATTTAGGCTAAATTAAGCTACCACATAGCCTATCACATTCATCACAGAAAAAAAGGTTCTAGTGAGTTAAAAAATGTCTTGATTTGTAGGTATTTAGCTTATTTTATTGAGATTTTAAGTCACCTTCAGACAGCCTTGTAAGTTTGCTAAGGCCTCCTAATAGGTAAGTAGCTGATTGAGTCACTACCTGTTTTTTAAGATCAGTAAGTAATTCCGAAAATCACTGAGTAGTTTTTAGTATACAAAAATAGATTCTTAATTAAATAATTGTCAGATTGATTCACCATCAAAGATTTGTAAAATCCTCACACAGAATTAGTTTTGAACAGTGGTTTATTACAAAAGGTCTACTTAACACTATGCACAGGTGTGTCTGTGATATCTGCTTTAGATATGACACAATGTTTGTTTCCTGTACACATTACAATTCCCTTTCCATTATAGATTAAAAAATATTGCAGGTCTTTTCCTGTTCTTGCCGTTGCCCTGTGACCTTTGCTCTGCTTTCTTGATTCATGTTGACAGAAAGAGGTATTAGTGCAGTGGTAATCACTGGCCTGCTGAAGGATTATACTATTTTTCAAAGCCACTGGGGGCCTTATGTTGCTCATGCCATTAAAAATCCAGAGTCATTTTTTTACCCCATAAAGTCACTTCATTTAAAGCCCGCTGAGTGAGTTGAGTATTAAAGGAGCTCGCTCATCACTCAACAGTTATGAAATCAGCCCTGCAGGAAGGTTTTCATCCTCTGGTGTTGCCTGCATCAGCACCCAACGCACTCAAGGTTACTGTTTCACCAAGAGGATTAGTTCTATATAAGCATACACATCAGTCACCTAATCACTCGGAGCACACAGCTTTAGACCTAACCTGGCCCATTACTTTTTGTTCGGTTTAATCAGTGTGGGAGCACATTGGATAGTCAATGCTGATCAAATTGTGCAACGCAGGATTAGCTATAACCCTCTGCAAAATCAAGCATAAGCAGGGCATTTCCAGAAGAGAGATTTCCCTACATGGGTCTGGGATAGATGTTGGAAATGAGATCAGGTCTGTAAGATGAGAGAAATGGGATTAGATGGGACAGCCAGCTACATGGCGTGACTGGGCTTAGCTAACAGTTTAGCATGTACACATGTATGTCTTTTCTTACATGATATTATTTAGTTGTTTTGGAATCCATTGGTACAAACATTTTAATAACATTTGAGTTTTAAAAATACTGCTTTTTGGTACTGCTGATAGATGGCTGCTTTTAAATCAGAAACCTCTGTTTACAACTTGCAGTTGAGCTTTCACTGGCTTTAAAAGCCAATCAAAGCCATTGCCTTCATTTGTTGAACAATCTGAGGCATTCAGGGTAGTCTTAATGCGCTCAATACGCCAGAGTTTGTTCAGGGTTTCTGTATAACAAGCACTCTTTGCTGTATAATTCTACTCTGTTTAAATTAGGGTTGTCAAAATGAATCATTTCTACAGAACATCGCGATGGTATCGGTTTAGTAATAGACCATAAACCGTAAACCCAAGATCACGCGTGTCACTGCTGGAATGCTGAACGTGTCATCATCGATTAATTGATGTATGATACATTTAACAAGCATGTTTTCTTTGAGCAGGTTAAATTAAATGTTCAGCTTATATTTGTTGTTGTATTTAATGACAAAATTGTATACATGTGAAGTAAAATTGAAAATTGATTGATTCAGTGCACAGTCTTTTCCTAATTAATGGTCCTGCACTTGTTTGGTCCCACAAACTGTTTACTGAATGGCTGTGGGTTGGCTGCTGCTCTGCTGATTGAGCTAAATAGAGAGAAAATAGACATGCCTAAAGACCTAAAGAGAGCAGGCCTGTATCTTTAGCCCGAGATATACACCTAGCCTCCTAATAAAATGGTAGCAACACTTTTACATACATTTTAATACACTTTGACCAGTTTAATGACTCTTGATGAATATGTTTCATAAGTATTACTTTAAAAAAAAACTAAAAAAAAACTTACAGAACCCAAACTATGTCTGCACATCACTTCAAATCATGCACACTCACCTGAGACAAAGAGTTCAGTCATAGAAATGTAAATATTAACTGTTATACCATACATGGGCTGAGATGTCTCATGGATGCCATCTTGAGATCACATGACCAGCGATTATACTATTGCTTTGTCTTAACAAGCTATTACCAGACAGTTTTCACTTGCCCAATAAATTATGGCTTTCTAAGAAACTGTGCGTTACTAAAATAGCATTGCAACTTTAAAAATATGTTATGCTGCCATGTGCCCTTAATATTTTTGTAGAGCTTTGCAATGTACTTATTAGTCAGCATCCAATGAAGAATACTGTTGACTCATTTGAGTACCGTAAGGGCTGAGTGTGCCTTTTCGGATGGTGATAAGTGTTTATTTTGTTGAGTTGAAGTTTCAGGGAGTTTATAAAATGTTATGCTTTGCTGGTGTTTTTTTTTTTTTTTTTTGTAAAATGTTGATATCAAGGTCATTCTGTGGACAGCAATTGTAAGTGAGTGACTAAATGGTAAAGATTTTGTTTTGACCTTTTAATGTGATACAGATTTCTCAGAATACACCAGCACAACAATGTATTTGATTGATTTATGTACTCTGATTATTTAGTAGCCATTAGAACAGATGAAGGGCAGAGGAGAAGGATTATTGACAACCCGGTTGTTCACAGCACCAAATCTGTATGGGAAACTGGAAAGCAGTGTCATTTCCACTCAGTCGTCTTGTCTGGCTGTTGATATCTCATCGTGCTGACCGCATACTAAGGTCTCCTCTGTTTAGTCAGCCACGGCTAATTTTGTTAGCTAAATGTGGACCCCTTTATCTGTCAGCACAGATCATTTCAGGCAACCCAAAATTAGGACACTGTTGAGACCAGTGCCCCGCGGTGAACACATCAGGCTCCTACGTAGTAGCATGTGTGCTAAATTAACTAATCTCTCAAACTTATTTTAAAGTTAATCACACGTAAACCACTCACAGCTGCAAAAGATGAGCCTTTTGCAGAATAATTGCCTAATTATTAGAATGTGCTGTCATGCAAAATCCCAATGTGAAACAGAAGCACTTAAAGGACCCCTGCTGGGCTTTGCTAATTTGCATGCAATTGTGACTTTAAAAAAAAGTCCTCTGGAGAGTTGGCATGGAATACTGTTTACCCTCAGGAAACTGATTGGATTCACTTCTGTATTGTAAACACGAAGTACTGAGACCATCAGAATAATTACAATTCCCATGATGCTAAGATTAAAGCTGCTGCAGATTTCATTTATTTTTTAATCAGTCAAAGTCTTGCACTGTACTTTTTTATATACCCGTATTTGTCCAATCATCCTACCTTTTTAAAGGGATAGTTCACACAAAAATAAACATTGTCATCATTTACTCACCCTTGACTTGTTCCAAACCAACTTTTAGTTTTTTCTGTTTAACACAAAAGAAGATTTTGAAAAATGTTGGAAACCGGTAACCATGGCTTCCATAGCATTTGTTTTTCCTATTATGGGAGTCAATGGTTACTGGTTTTCTACATTGTTCAGTTTATCCTCTTTTGTGTTCAACAAAACAAAAAATCTGAGGTGAGTAAAGGATGACCATTTAATTTTTAGGTGAACTGCCCCTTAACTAAAATATAATCTGTTGGTGGTCTGATTGTAGTGTTTGTCACATGACATGTCTTTTCTTTTTCTCAGTATATTAATGGTGGAAACTTGGAGCAGCTGCTGGACAGCAATAAGTTCCTGAGCTGGGCCACAAGAGTCAAGCTGGCCTTAGAGATTGCAATGGGCCTCAGTTACCTTCACTCCAAGGGCATATTTCACCGAGATCTCACCTCCAAGGTATAGGACTCCATCATATTTATTGCATTTAATCATGACAAAATAATACATCACCTGTAGGGCTGTGCAATATATAGTTTTAGCATTGACACTGTGATGTGCACATCCATGATAGACACTTTGCAGAATGCGTAATGTCAGATCTGTGAGTATCCTTGTAACATCAGTTGCTTGTGCACAGTTAAACTGTAATACAGTTAACAGAACATAAACAGTTGAGATGGGGTATCATTATAAAATGGATCATTATATTGGGTCCGCATTCTGGCTTAAAGTGACATAATAAACCTGCTGTTGTCTGTGTTATATGTAAATCAAACAACAAAAGACTTTTAACAAAGATTAAAATCATTTTAAGTAAGATTAGATAAATGTAATTAATGCAGTGAAGATTATTCAGTGAAGATTTATGCAGTGAAGATTTATGCAGTGTTGTTATTCTACATTTGATTTTTCAATTTCTGTTCCTGAATACTGTTAGACTCCTCTGGAAAAAAAAGGCTGCATATATATTTTTTGGGGGGTTTGTATTAATCTATGCTTCTCTTTTAAGCTTAAAAGATTCAATAAAAACATTCATACTGTGAAATATTTTTTCTATTTAATTTAACTGTTTCCTTTTTTTTAATGTATCTTAAAAGGTTTAATCATTACTTCAGTGTTCAGTGTCACTTCAAACACTTCGTATTCTTATTAATGTTTAAAACATTTGTGCCGCTTAATGTTTTTGTGGAAACCCTTATAAATGGTTACCTGGTCTTTGATGAATTGAGAGTTCATAAGATAATTGATTTGAACTAGAAATCATTTGCAATTTTTATAATTGCTTTACTTTCACTTCAGACCAATGTAATGCATTCTTATTAAATAGTATAAACAAATTTGAATGTTAGCTCATAACGTTATAAATCCTCATTAGATTGCTTTATTTTACTTTATGAACATGGGCAATTACAGGATATACTCAAGGTTCACTTGTCATGTGGGTTTAACACTGTTACTCTATAAACAAGAGGACTTTATCTCTGAGGACTTTTATCTTTATGTCTGCACTGAACAGGAGCTTTTGATTTAGTCCTCACTGTGCTGTTGTTGGTGGCGTGTGCTGACACGCTGTCTCAACCTCCAGCTGTTGCATTCTCTTCCAAGCGCTTGTGGGACTTCCCCTAATTATATGCTGTGGGAATCACCCCCGTGGCTTCTCCGCTACATCATTACTTTCTGTTTAAGTGATTCTAATTGACTGAATCTCAAGTGTAAGAGATCCTGCGGGATGAGCCATGCGTTCTCCTAGTCACCGTTTCTTTCCTTTTGATGTGCTCTCAGAACTGCCTGATCAAGTCTGATGAGAACGGCTACACTGCGATCGTTGGAGACTTCGGCCTTGCTGAGAAAATCCCCAGTGACGAGTGAGTAACAGGCAACGTGGAGAATACAAAATGAGTAAAACGCGCAACTTAGTCATTTCATTTCAGTGCCTATGTGCCCAATATAGCTGTAAATGTAAATGTAAAGCCCTGAAGTGGACATCCTTTTCTTTCGCTCATGGCAGCCTCAGAGGAAGCAATGGCGCGATGCAAGCAGTACTGGCAGGGGGTTGTGCTATCTGATTCGGAAGGAACATACCGTCCAAAGTCAACTTTTAAGAGAGCTAATAATACCAGAAGACCCTTTCTCTCTCATGACCTCCTCATCACTAGTGCATTGCCACATATTTTCAAAATTGAGTAGTCGGTTGTTTGCCTGTACAATAAGTCGATTAATCACTCAAAGCTGTGTACAGTGAAGCCTGAATTTATTCATATCCCTGGCAAATTCTGTCTTTAAGTTACTTTTATTCATCCAGCAAGGTTTTTTTTTGTGTTTTTTTTTACTGGAAATGACACGAAATTTGACTGGAGAAGTTAATAAGATAATGTACAAGAGGTATTATTGTGGGAAAAAAAATATTTCTCAGCTTTTACTTTTTTAGCTATTTACATTTGAGCAAAAAGTTTAAGTCAGAACTTGCCAGGAATGTGAATAATTTCAGGTTTGACTGTATAATTAGACTGATTTCTGGTTCTCCTGACCTCAGTTGGACACCTCAATTTATCAAATTTTTAATAAAAAAACATGATGCAATTTTGTTTACAAAAAAAATGGCTTGATGGAGCCAAATTCCAGGATCTTGACGTATATTTATTTTAAAATATAGTCATCTTTTCGAACTACATATTCTGTAGCCTTATCACATATTCACCTTCAAACCTGTAAGACCTTTTAGTGCATCTTTGTGCAAAGCATTTTTCCCTTTATTGAAAGTGTACTCAGTCAAAACGCTTGATGTTTCATAGTTTTAAATGCAGGTTTGAGGTTTATTACAAACAAGGTGTAAGATTTAAAATAAATATTTGCCCACGATGCCTCTGAGGACAAAACGCTTGGCACTGCAGCATCTTTTAATAATAAAAGATCTGGCAGCATATGTTGAGAATAATTCACAAAACTGCCTGTTATGAAATATAAAGCACAAATAAAAACTTTATCCTTAGGTCACCGTGGTACATTAAAAATACATTTCAGCCATACAATTTTAATGCTTGGATCTTCAAAAAAAATTCTAACCTTCCTGAGGTGCAGTTTCTTTACATCCACTGACAACACACGTTTGAGTTTGGCGGTCTTACTTGACATTTCTATCTAACAGCAGGTTTGCTCTTCTAATACCTGATTAATAATAAATTAATAACTTTGGCTTGACAGTACATGCTTAATGTATGAAGCAAAAAGATCAAGATTACGAATCTGCAAGAAACGGAACTTTATATACAGCATTATTACCTTTAATTCAATGCCTTAGCAAACAGTCCTGCATGTTCATGACTGTCATAATCACACAATATAAGCTTGAGCTGGATGTGCACTACAGGTAGAGAAGGAGGATGCATGTGTTGTATTGCTCAGCAAAATGGCACGCACTTGTGCTTATTCAGGATACGGCAACCTATAGAAAAACAACAAATCATTTTTATTAAAAAAATAAACAAACAATAAAAAAATTTCATAGCAATTGATATTGATAATTAACACTGTAAATGTCAAATCTCCAGGCAGGCTAATTTCTCCACAATGAAAGCTGTAGAAACTAGACTTTTAATTTAGAATTGTTCATTTAATCTGATCTCTTATTGTCAAGACATGACAAACACATTTTTAGTTTCCTCACTTTGACATGATGCAGATGTAAAATTATGAGTAGTCAAAAAATAATATATGTAAATAAATATGTAATTATATTATCTGATTTAACTTTATTCCAGTTTTCAATAATATCATACATTTTGATCACCATAATCATAGGGAAAACCACACCTTTAAATTTAACTGTGCCGTTTCTGATATCTATATGGAAAAAGCTAACATATATAATATCTCATTAGGATGTGTATATATAGGATGTAATAACAATTATCTAAATATATTTAATATATCCTGCCACAGTAGTATAGTAACAGGTACTAATAGTATAGTAAATCCACAATAGCTTTCTATGTAGATGGTTCATGAATCATGGCAAAGTGTTTCCTCACATCAGTACAATTTCATCTGACTATAAACTAGCAAATCCCAATCACATTTGTGTTCTTTGCTAATTTCAAGTGCATCACTTTGGAGCTGCTCATGTATTCAATTCAAGACAGATCCAGATGCAATCAAACCTAAATCAAGAAAAGTAAAATTATTTTCTTATAAAATAAGATTTATTATAAAAAAAAAAAAAAAAGAATCTCCCTTTTATGACCCCTTTAAAAAAAAAGGGGGGGGTAGCTAATTCAGTTTAGTTAATCTCATCTCTTGGTTATTTCATTTCTTTTCTATTAGCTATACTTTTATCCTAGTTTTTTAACCACTATTCTGTGTGTTCAGTTTTGAGAGGGAGAAGCTATCTGTGGTGGGATCCCCATTTTGGATGGCTCCAGAAGTGTTGAGAGACGAACCGTACAACGAAAAGGTTTGATTCTTGACTTCATTCTGCACTCAGCACTATCACAAACCTTGTTTTTAGCTAGCATTTTTTAGAATACTTTTCGGAATTTCTTTTTATTCATTTTTAGGCTGATGTCTTTTCATATGGCATTATTTTGTGCGAGATCATTGCAAGGATACAGGCTGATCCAGACTACCTGCCACGCACTGAAGTGAGTGTCCAGCAGTAGTGATAAACCTGAGCAATAAATGCCTTGAAAACAAATTTTCAAACCATGTGTCATTAAAAACACATGTTTGAACATGAGTTTGACTTTTACCCCTTAATGCACTCCTTGCAGAACTTTGGTCTGGATTATCACGCCTTCCAGCACATGGTTGGAGATTGTCCCGCTGACTTCCTTCAGCTCGCCTTCAACTGCTGCAATGTGAGATTTTCAATTAACAATTCATTAATGATTTTGTCTGTACTTTTGAGAAAGCATGCAATACAGTATTATTATAATTTCAAATTTAATGCAATTTAATTGATTTCAGTTTGGGATCAGTAAGTGTTTTTTTTTTTTGTTTTTTTTAAGACGACCCTTATTCTCACTAAGGTTGTATTTATTTGATCAAAAATACAGTAAAACAGTTTAATACATTTTAATATTTAATAATTTAAAATGCTGTTTATTTTTCCAATAGCAATTACTGTTAATAGATATTATTTTTTACAATTTTTTCAATACTTATATACAATGAATGGTGTCAGTATGTTGTTTGTTTTTTTTTTTTTATTTTTTTTTTTTTTTTTGCTTCTTTACAACTTTATTGCTACTTTAATTCAGCAAAGACATTAAACATATTAAAAAAACAGTATTTACCAAAAATCTACTTAATAAAATTAATTTATTAAAAATTAACTGTTCTTATGAACATTCTATTCATCAAACAGTTCTGAAAAAGTATCGTGATTTCCATAAAACAATTAAAGTGCATCTATTTTCAACATTAAGATAAAGACAATCTTAAAAACTGAATGCGAATGATATCAGAATGATTTTTCAAAGATCATGTGACACTAAAGACGGGAGTAATGGCTGCTGACAATTCATTAAGAAACAATTATCTAAATTTTAAATAGTAATAATTCTGTATAATACAAATTTATTGTAGTTTTTTATCAAATAAATGCAGTCTTAGTTACACTAAAAAAAGGACTTTTAAAAGCATTTACAATTTTTATCAGCCCCAAGCTTCTTGTTTCTTTAAGAAGTAATTGTTACCTAGTAATATACAATATAAGTAATATTCATTCATTAATTTTCTTTTCGGCTTAGTCCTTTTATTAATCTGGGGTTGCCAAAGCGGAATGAACCGCCAATTTATCCAGCATATGTTTTACGCAGCGGATGCCCTTCCAGCTGCAACCCATCACTGGGAAACATCCATTCACACTCCTACACTACGGACAATTTAGCCTACCCAATTCACCTATACCACATGTCTTTGGACATGTTCTCTTTGGGGAGAACATGCAAACTCCACACAGAAACACCTACTGACCCAGCCGAGGCTCGAACCAGCGACCTTCTTGCTGTGAGGCGAACGTGCTACCCACTGCGTCACCGTGCAGCCCTATAAGTAATATTGTATATACTAAATCACGTATTTCAGACAAGTAAGCAAACACAACATCATTAGGTGTATTCAACGCAACAAAATGAAACTCTCCCACCATTAAAGTTATGCAGGGTAGAATTCTTAGAATAGAAGTGAGAACATGTCGCTCCTCCAGATTTAGATGCTCATGTGTTTTTATGTTGTTGTTGCCTCCGCATATATCCCAGATGGATCCAAAGCTCAGGCCCTCCTTCCCAGATATAGTAAAGAGGCTGGAAGAGATCCAGAAAAAGCTGAAAGCGGAAGAGACTGAGAGAGAGAGGATTCTACTAACCGCCGGAGAGGTGGAGAAAAAATCCATCCCTAAAGGTTTGTGTTTATTCGCATGTCCATCTCACTCCACGTATCGATTCGACTAACCTGCAAACTGTCTATATGGGCATGAAAACTGCAGGTGTCCATTTCATCTTTGGATCACCATTTCTGGCGCCAAACCAAAAGCTTTGATGTGCTTTGAATGAATCTTTGATGTGAGTCGCTTTGACAGAGCGCTAGTACATCCTGTCGCCCCCTGAGGCTTCACTCATACCATCCAGCACTCGCTTTTCTGTGTAATACAACAGAGCTAGTGAGTTTGCAGAACAAGGAGACTGGAAAACCTGCAGGATTGGAAAGTGTAACGATGGCTGTCAGTGAGCTTTCGGATTGGTTGTCCTTTCCTTTTGGGAATGACTTTCATCGCAGAGCTTTTACTTTGCAATCTCACAGCCTTGTTTCCGTTTAGTGCTAATTCATTTCCTGAGCGAGCAAGATATGAGTCACAAAACAATGTGTGACCAGAAAAGATTAGAGGCTTCTTAAAGCACTCAAAAGTCAGTAAGACGATAATTATATTAAGCAAAGAGACATTACATTGAAAAATAGTGACTATAACAAAATATTTACATTTTCAATAAGTTTTTTGTGTGCTTACAGCAACAATACAGCATTGATAATAGTACAAAATATTTCTGAAGCCACAAATCTGAATTTTAGAATGTTTTCCAAAGTTTTTAAGTTTCCAAAGGTTTTATATGATTTGTGCTTTTTTTGCTTTGCACATATTCAGTCAAATGTATGTTGCGGATTTTGTCACCCCCTAGTGTTCACAGTTAGTGCTTTGTAGGAATACTTCACCCAAAAGTGAAAGTTCCGTCATCATTTACCTCAACTTGTTTCAAACCTGCTTGAGTTTCTTTGTTCTGTTAAACACAAAGGAAGATATACTAAAAAAAAAAACAGCCATTGACTTTCATAGTTTTTTTTTTTGTTCCTACTGTGGATGTCAGTGGTTGTCTTTTCCCAACATTGTTAAGAGTATATTGTTTTGTGTTCAACAAAAGAAAGAAATTAATAAAAGTTTAGCTTGAACGTGGGTAAATTGTGAGTAATCCACATTTTGGGTGAACTATCCCTTTAAAGCTTAAGTGAGAGGGTAATGTTTGGTGACTAGTCTAGTAGAAATATTGTTTTTAAGCAGGTTTTCTGAACGTTTCATTGGGTCTGCTGTATTCACTACTCTCTCTCACATTTATTTATTTAGACATTTTTTCTTTCTCCAGCCATGTTGTGAATTGCTGCCTCTGTGGTATGATTGCCATCTTGTGGGCATAATATTTGCTGCAAGAGAAATTTCCATTTATTACAGATATCAGTACATGGATACTATTGTGGTGATGAAATGCTCACTCATGAAGGTCACTCACACTGAACGTGGAAATTCACTTAGTGATCTCATTTAAGACGACCAAGTATTTAATGTTAACACATATGGTGCATCCCAATTCTATTCTATTTAAAGCAGTAATGGTGCAAGTTGTGTGTTTACACTGAAAATCCCCCAAAAATAAACATTTTAAATACAAAGATAATGCACAAAAAAGGTGGACTGATGCTCTCAGATGTTGCAACTTTAAACACGAAGAAGGTCTGTTAAACACAAATGAAGATATTTTGAAAAACAGGATTCCCACCCCAAACCAAATGTAAAATTCCTTGACTTTTTGGGCTAAAAATAAATAAACTTCCATGACATTTTGATAAATGGAAAGTAACATTTTTAAATGACAAACAAAACTTTTCATGTGAACTATCCCTTTAATTAGCGGAGGAGCTGAGCTTCAGACCCTGACTATTAAAGAGTCCCTATTATGCATTAAAAAAGGTCATATTTTGGTTTTGGGGGACAACAGTCTGATATGCATGCAAGGTCAAAAAACACTTTCATTGTCTTATAATGTGCATTTATTTTTACCTAATTATCCCAACGACTCCCATATGATTCGTTCAGCAATTAATTTGTTCCCAAACCCCTCCTTAGCGCGATGCTAATCTTCTCTGATTGGTCCGATGACCCAGTCTACTGCAATTGGACGACTGTGTTCAGCGTGAGACAGAGAGAAATGCCCACCACAGCTTATCAACAATTTTGAAGTAGTCAGAGTGCAGAGTGTATGTGTGAGCCCAATGCAGGAGTGCGTTGTGTTACACACTGCATGGAAGGTCATTTTCAAAAACCCATAATAGGGGCTCTTTAATGACAATAACCTTATACAGTTCACACAATACTTAGTTTGAGTGCATAGTAGATAAGCACAAGTATAGAATCACTAATGTGGTCTCAATCTTTTTTCACTTTTGTTCTAGGTCCTGGAGAAAAGGGCATAAAGAGGTTAAATCCGCTTGGTTTTCAGGATGACAAGATTCCCCCCAAATCCCCCCGTCCACGTCGCAACATCTGGCTGTCCCGCAGCCAGTCTGACATTTTCGCTCGCAAACCGGCCCGCAAAGTGAACGTCCAAGACCCTTACTACAACCCCGGACCTAGAGGCTTCATTCACGGCCTACCGAAAGTAAACCCTTTCAGTGCCCGAGAGGACTTAAAAGGTGGCAAGATCAAGTTTTACGACATGCCCAGCAAATCCGTCTTCTCACTCATGTTCGATTTGCACTCGCCACACGGCAGTCAAAGCTCACAGCAGCCGCAACCCAACATCAGTGCAGCCAACAACTGGCCGGAGCCCTGGCAGCTGCCCGGTCGACAGTGCCGCTCGCTCCCCGTCTCTCCCCAACTGCCCCATTCTGAAGTCTTATTCTCATCTCACCCCGCGTCCAGAAGCGAAGCAACACAGCCCAACGGTGAAAGCAGACAGAGAACGCTAAACAGCTGGGCCAAGAAGTTCACCGTGACGGAAATCCCCCCATACAAGCCGAGACCAGACAGAGAAGAGGAAGTGGGAGCGACGGAGGACTGGTCTTCTCTGATACCTTCAGATGGAGGAGAAACCGAAGCCATGGACTGCTCCAGCAGCAGAGGAAGCCCTGCAGATGATAAAGACAACATCCTTAGCCAGATGCACAACGGTTTCTGCGAGGACATGGAGGCTGAAGACCAGGACGGCGTGATGATCGCCAGCAAGAACTCGCTCACGCTGAGCATGTCTGTGGAGCCGCAGGAACTCTGTCCTATAGTCCTGACGGCCTGCAAAGCCTCGTCTTCAGGGGAACACATCTCCAGATGTGACATCTAGATGGCTGAAGAAAGAGCACCGAGGGGCTTGAGTTTAACTGATCAGATGCCACGCGAACAGAGATTATATTCCTTAAATATTTATGAGTTGTAAATATTGTTCCTTGTAACTTAAGCTAAAAGGGTGGCTTGAACTGAGCAGGAGGTAGATGTGAAACACTGATCACCATTAGTAGATCCCCATCACACTATGAAGAGACAGTGGACGTCACTTCACACAGGGCTAATGATGAGACACATTCTTTTTTTTTTTTTTTTCATGATTTAGCTTGCACATACCAGAAATGCTGTTTTGTTTTTTTTTGCCCTTCAGGTTTGTACACAAACTATCCAATTTATATGATAAGTGAGCAACTTTGGCCATTTCTACATGCTTGAATATTTTTCAGAAGTTAACAAAGAAGAAATCTCTTGGAGAAAGGTGATTGAGTGTCTTTTTGCACTGCATGGGCCTAGCTGATAATACACAGCATACATTCCACGACATCTTGCATCTTAAAAAAAAAAGGTCCTGTTTCGATCCTACGCTAACGGTGTGTGCCATTGTAATTTCACTACAAGGATCTTTTTCTTTTTTTTCTCTTCAAACTTTGAAAGTCCATGTCTGTATCTACTTAAAAATGTAATTGCACTTGAAAAAAAAATAAGTTAATGGTTTGAAATTTTTTAAATCTATTATTTGTCACTACATTTCTATGCAATAAATATAACCAAGGCATGATAGTTTTATAGAGGATTTATTTTGATATTTATAAAGAGGAAAAAAGTAATTTTACTATGTCTTCGTGTCTGTGAACTGTTCAAATTGTGTTGTTGTTGTTTATATGAGCTGATGAATAGAGATTTCTGTACATGTTGAAAATCATCAGCTTTTTTCCTACTAGATTATTCTTAACTCAATTTTTCTGCTTTTCTCAGTCCTGACTGTTTCTCAACACTTTTTAGATTGTAAATTTGTAACTGAATCAGAGATGTATATTTCTACCAAAGACAGATCAGGACTTATTTTCCAAGTTTATATGGCTTTATTTGTTTAAATGCATATGTGTGTATTCCCATTTGTGTAAAATAAATTTAAAATGTCCTATTGATTTTTACAGTGACTTTGCTTGATGATTAGTCATAGAGAGCTAAAATGTCAACCTTGCTTTTAATGGCTCTTAATAGATAATGTCTTGTCCAACACATTTTCTCACTTGAACTATTTTGCCTTAGGTCATTCTAAAGTAAAATGGTATACTGGGTTATCTTAACTTTTCATAATTTACCAGGGAGTTGACTATTAAAACTGGTCATTTATATATTTGTTAATATTTAACAACAGCAGCCTGTGAATTTATTAGCAGCCCAAACAGATACCACAAACTGTACTGTATTTTTTCAAAATATTTCTTATGAAAGAATAAAACTATTTAATGTTTTTATCCAAATTGACATTAAATTAGAAGTGAAAAAACTGCATGCCATAGATTATAAATGTTTTTTATTTGTCCAAAAACTTTTACACAAAATGAAAAGAATCTATGCCTTTTCTTCCATGTTTACATCATTGCTTTTCCCCCAGACATAGGCCATCTTGTGCACATGAGCCTTTGAAGACTTGGAAAAGGTGCTTTTGGCCACATGCAGAGGAACGGACTTGCCGCTGAGAAACAGCTTATTTAGACATGTAGAAAGGACAGGAGTGCTGCTGGATTCTTCTTTGTTTTTCATCAAATTTTTGGCATACGCAAAAATATACCCAGTCATGAAAGCGTCGAACCCTGCTCTGTGAGTACCCCCTTCCGCTTTCTTCTCCTTTGGTTTCTCTTGAGCTTCAGTAGATGCTTCTGGCTGGGATTGCTCATCTCCATTGTTGCTGGCTGTTTTTCCAGGTTCATCTGTTGGCTCAGCATTCGGGGTCTTCTCTTGATGTTCAGATGTGGGCACTGCCTGGTCCAGCTCGGCTTCTTCAAAGTGTGTTCTTTTGCCCTGCGGAGAACTGCATGTTTCTGGAGGTCCCTGAGAGCCTTTCTTTTTGTTCTTGCGCTTCCTCTTCTTCCTCTTGTCTTCTCTGGTCTTCTCATCTTGCTGGATTATAAGGTCTGTGTTGTGTGACATGGGACACTGAGAGCCATTAGGACACCATCCATAAGCCTAGCATTAGAGCAGAGCAGAACAACATAATCGAGTCATTCACAATATTTTGTAGTATAGCATCCCTATTGACTTAAAATAGGATAGTTCACCCAAAACTGAAAATTCTGTCATCATTTCCTACCTTTTGAGTTTCTTTCTTCTGCTGAACACAAAAGAGGACATTTTGAACAACACAAGAAACCTGTAATCATTGACTTGCCATAGCATTTGTTATTCCTACTATGGAAGTCAATGTTTTTTTTGTTTTTTAAATATCTTCTTAATCTTTTGTGTTCAACAGAAGAAAGTAACTCATAAAGGATTAGAACCAATTGAGGGTGAGTAAATACTGAGTAAATAGATTTTTTGGGGGCGATCTATTACTTTAAGTAATAAAATCATGAGTGGATTAGTTGAAGACCTCTAATCACTTTATTTGGCCACTGATGTGTCGTCGTAACATTGTGTTGTGAATATCACTGACCATCTCCCATCCTATAAGGTGGTTTTGATTTTCGTCATTTTTAATAATCGACATGTTGGAGGCAGGAGTAATGAGCTGTTTTAGCAGCACATTGAGGACATTAGGCAGGAATTCACAATGTTTTCACTCACAGGACTATGCATCGTCATATGAATAAATTATGCATGTACCCAATTGTTTTTAACAACTAGTGATTTGTTTTCTTTGTTTAGCATGAGAATTAAGGCTGTGTGGAAAAGGGTGCAGACAGATTTTATGAAAACACAACAGATGGAAAAATTGCAGAAACATAATCTGGAGTTTTTTCACATAAAGGGCAAATGTAAATATTTAAAATAAGTTTACTTTTGATAACATTCTGATAATTTTCAGTTTTATTTAACTTAATTATATTATAGTATGACTACTTCCTAAACTTAAGAGCTATCATTATTGATACACACTTTGATTGTACTTGATAAAAATGACAGCAAAAATATACAGTATATAGTCTTTTATTTTTCTACAATAATTTTAGTACTTGATGTACATTATTTATAAATATATATATATATATATATATATATATATATATATATGAAGTGATATATAAATGATACAAATATACCCATACAATGTTTAGGGCTGGTAAGATTTTTTAAATCTTGTATTTATTGGAATTTTGTAGTGTAATTTATTTGACCTTGTATTTGTTTTGTTTTTATCCTGTATGTATTTATTCAAAAATTACAGTACAGTATTAAAATATAATTACAATTAAACTGTTTTCTACTTTAATACATTAAAAAAATTGACTGCGATGGCAGAGCTGAATGTTTAGAAATCATTCTAATATGATCAAAGCAGTTTTCTATTTGCTGAATAGAAAGTTCAAATGATCAGGATTCATTGGGAGAAACAAATATCAGCCTAGGGTGAAGTTATGACATTAACAATGATTTGTGACCAATATAATGCAGTTTAACGGAAAACTATGTGAGTGGTGCCATCTAGGGGATTTGAGGGACTCACAGAGAACTGAACGCAGAAGTTGATTGCTCCATCCTGACTCTTGCTGTCCAAGCAAGGCCTGTAGTCTATGTAGGTCTCCATGCTGCCTGTGTATTTACAAAACTCCACGAACACGTGACTCCCACTGCCTTCTGCTTCAACGGCTCTGCTATTTTCCAGCTTACTGTGAAGGACAGAGAAGATGCCTTAAAGTTCAGTCACATACTTTCATTTGAATTCTGAGTTACTGACATTGAGATTCCACATACCACTTCTTATAGGCATACTCCAAGTAGGAGGCGGTAAACCTCAGCTCATACTCTGTTGCATACTTTGTGTCGTAGATTCCTTTGGGAAACATCTGGGAGAGATCGGCAGTGAAGGTGCCCAGACGATCAGGCAGATGGGCATAGAAACACTGGTACAAGAAGACCAGGTCTATCAGCCCGTTATGGAGCACCAGAGGCTTGTTGGCTCTGAGAAGTTCTACAAATAATGACCGTATGTTCACCCCATGGGCATCGCCTCCCTAATAGAAGCAGAAAACACAGGTAATTAAGTTAAGAATCATCTTAATAAAATGTTTTATTAAACGATTACTTCTAGAATGGAAATTGCCTGATAATTTACTCACCCCCTTGTTTAACCAATGATGGTAATTTATTTCATTAGATGAAAAGAAATGAAATGGAATAGTTTAAAACCCCAAAAATAGAAATCATTGCCATTTATTACTTTTATGTATTTCTTTCTTCTCGTGAACCAAAAAATATATATTTTGAAGAATGTTGGAGGCCCGGGGCAGCGTGGTGGCGCAGTGAGTAGCGCTGTCGCCTCACAGTAAGAAGGTCGCTGGTTCAGCCTCGGCTGGGTCAGTTCGCATTTCTGTGTGGAGTTTGCATGTTCTCCCCGTGTTCGTGTGGGTTCCCTCTGGGTGCTCCAGTTTCCCCCACAAGTCCAAAGACATGCACTATAGGTGAATTGGTTAAGCTAAATTGTCCGTAGTGTATGAGTGTGAATTGGAGTGTATGGGTGTTTCCCAGTGATGGGTTGCAGCTTGAAGGGCATCCGCTGCGTAAAACATATGCTGGATAAGTTGGTGGTTCATTCCGCTGTGGCGACCCCAGATTAATAAAGGGACTAAGCCGAAAGAAAATGAATGAATGTTGGAGGCCAGCTGACATTCGCATTCATAGTAAGAACAAAACATACCATGAAAGTCAATGGCTACAGGTTTCCAACATTCTTTAAAATATAATAGAAGAAAGGTAGACAAACAGGTTTGGTACAAGTGGAGGGAGAGTAAATAAGAGAATTTTCATTTTTGGGTGAACTCTAGGTAAATTGAAGGTAAATTTTATATATATATATATATATATAATTCATTTATTTATTTCATATAATTCCTGTATTTTAATCATATATAGTGAACTATGGTGCAAGTTTCCATAAAGTTTCAAGGGGCTCTAAATGATACCAGCTGAAAACAAACTAATTTTTTTTCAAAAATAACTTTATTTTTTATTTTTTTAAATCTATATACTTGTTAACCAGAAAAGCTTGCAGAACTAGTCTCAGATGCGCTTTTGTGGTTAAAAATTGTATACTTTTTTACGAAAATGTAAAAAAGAAAAGAAAGAAATGAAAGAAAATGGCCGATCGTTTTACTAGATAAGACTTATTCCTCTGCTGGCATGTAGAGTCCTTTGAAGCTGCAAAGAAACTGCTGTTTTGTAAGTCCAAACCACTGAACTCCACTATATGGAGAAATATCCTGCATATTTAGTTTTAATCTTAAAGTGTTAGTTCACCCAAACATGAAAATTCTGTTACTAATTACTTTGAGCTGAAAGAACACTTTTGTCGGGAAAATTACCATGTTTACCTATCTTTCACATCAGATCTGGGTGTGCATTTAACTACAGGCAATATGACGCTTGTATATCAAGCTGCTGACTCTATACATTGTTCTGGCCGTAGTAAACACGCATGTAATTTGTATGATTACAGTTGATCTACTGAAGTCACATGGAATATTTTGACAGTATTTTTTGTTCCTTTTCTGGACTTTAAACATCTCAGGGCTGTTGCTGTCTATGGTGGAAGAGAGAGCTCTTGGATTCCATCTAAAATATCCTTATTTGTGTTCTGAAGATGAACGGAAGTCTCAGAAGATTGGAACGACATGAGGGTGAGTCATTAAAAACAAAAGTTTCATTTTTGGGTGAATTAACCCTTTCATTTCTTTTTGATTGAAATAACAGTTTACATTTTGGGTGACAAGGAGGGGGCGACACAGTGGCTCAGTGGTTAGCACTGTTGCCTCACAGCAAAAAGGTCGCTGGTTCGAGTGCCAGCTGGGTCAGTTGGCATTTCTGTGCAGAGTTTGTATGTTCTCGTGGGTTTCCTCCAGGTGCTCCGGTTCCCCCCACAGTCCAAAGGCATGCCTAATAGGTTAATTGAATAAACTAAATTGGCCAGAGTGAATGAGTGTGTATGGATGTTTCCCAGTACTGGGTTGCAGCTGGAAGGTCATCCGCTGTGTAAAACATATGCTGGATAAGTCGGCGGTTCATTCCGCTGTGGCGACCCCAGATTAATAAAGGAACTAAGCCGAAGAAGAATGAATGACAAGAAGGTGAGTGAATTGTTAGGAAACATATATTGGAAGTAAACTGATCCTTAAACATTCGATCATACTTTATCGTTCCCCTTATAATAAGGAATGCCTTCAGCATATTGTTTGTTGAAGTCAAATCCATGTTGCACAAGGAACTGCACTGACTGAGGTTCAATGATGTATTCCTCTGAGCAAAGCAAGGTGAGATTGTAAACCTGGACCAGGTAAGTGCTCTCTGCCTAGAAATATGACACAAACAAAAAGAATTAGTGCAATGTCAGTTTATATATTCAGAAGAAATCTGACTGTCAAGTAGACACCCTTACTTTGTTTTCAAGCTCTTTATAACAGGCAAACCCCAATGAAAGTACAGATCGGGTGCGGGCAGCATGGCATATGGCTTTGTACCTGTCTTCAATCGACCTTTAAAGTAAAAAAAGGTCCATTTAAGACCAAGCAATGCAAATGTAATGAGTAATTTGAGGGGAACACATTTTTTTACTACATTATCCAAATGCATTATAAAAAGTAAATGTGTAGGGAGAACACCGTTGTGTCCTCCCTAAAATTAAGTTCTTGATTAAAATGAGAAATATTTACGAATTTAAACTGAACTGTAATTCAATGACTGATATCCTTGATTTACACAAATACAATTTTAAGAAAACAAAACCCAAGTTCTTCATTTTACACTTCTAATAAATGTTCTTTTAAAGATGTTAAATATATTTTATTGCAAAATAAAATACTGAGGAAAATATTCACTTTGCAACATTTAATTCTATTTACAAACTTTATATCTTAAGACATATTTGAAGCCTTGATTTGTATAAAAAATCAATAAAAAGGCCAGACAAACCTTTTTCCAGTCTTTTATAATGCTAGATAAAGTTATTTTAATCACACAACTTACTCAGCTAGAAGAGCTTTCCTTGAACCAAGACCACTCAGTTCCTAAAAAGAGACATATAACATTACATTTATCACATTGTTCTATTACAGTATTTATCATTCGGTTGAGTTTCTGAAAGGATAGTGTTGTTTTTCTCACCGTATCAATGGCGATGAATGAAGACGTTTTAATGGCTATCACCATCGCAGCCCACAACTCCTTAAAATTGTTTCCCTGCACATCTATTACTGGTACTATCATTGAGGACGACATTATTTCTACTGGACAAACTAACCAAAACCACGCATTTGCTGAACGGATATTTTAGTTTTTGCTTGTTACGTCACAAATGTGGGTCTGTCACCGATATTATTTAAAACAAAAAGATGATCCTGTCAATGCAGATATTGTAGGCTTACCGAAAATATCAGTTCGGAGAGCAAATAAAACCATAACCGAATATAGTCCAAACTCTCTGCTTTGCGCGTTTTACAGACTGTTTGTTTATGTACTATTTTAAATGTCAAATGTGTTTGTCTATTGCACTCCTCACACTTCTATCCATCGCCTGTGTAACATGTGAGTGTGTTTTTTTTCCGGTTAGTTTCTTCTTCGTTTATGGCAGTTTTCATAACCTTCGTCATCGCCACCCACTGGAATGGAGTGCAATAAATAACGTTTAGACCGAAGACTGTTAAAAAAAATGAACACAAAAATACTGTAAATCGCTTTAGCTTTTAACACAAAAAACACAACGCAAATATAATAGTTGTAGTTATAAAAATAATTAACAGTAATACTACCCCAACCTGACCTTTTTCGCATAGCTTGTGTGACAACTAAATAAAAAAATTATTAATAGCAGCAGTAACGTTAGTAATAATATTTTTTACATTAACTTTTACATTTGGAGCCTTTTTATTTTTCATTGTTTACGAAACTCAAACCTCTGACCAAAAAAAATTACATCATTAATCTTTTTGAAATAGCGCAAGTAACATTATCTTTGTAATACTGATGCGAATGCCTTTAAATGCACGTTTTACATTGTTTATTGACATTAATTATAATTGTTGTTTTTGTTCTTTATTTTTATTAACGTTACTTCCTAAATACAATAACAAATGCGGTTGTTACACTTATGGTGTAACGGTAGTGAAATCGTAAAAACAATTTTAAACGGCTGTTTTTCATCGATGAAAACCATACGGCACGAATGCAATGCAGCCATTAAACCAAAAGAAGAAGAAGAAGCAATGCAGCCATTTCCACACAGGCAAAGGTAGAGTCATCTCTTACGTTATACGTCATCACGTCTCTTGCCGAAGTTATCGGCGCCATTTTGGCTCAAACAAACTCTGCATTTCACTTTCTAGTAAAACATATTCGTCTTCCAGATTCGCATTTTAAACTTAATCAATTAAAGAGACCGCCCGTAAACTCGTTGTTTACGTCTGCTAAAACATCTGCTGTCTGTTGTTCTGAAGTCTAAAGGGTTTTTAACAATACACCTGCTAAGTCCTCTGCTAGCAGACCGCTACTTGTCATCGTTGTTTTGCCCAGATGTGAAGTTAAACATTTGGCGAATGTAAATAAAAATGGGTGGATGCTCCGCTCCAAACTGCTCGAACTCTACAACTATTGGAAAGCAGCTTTTTCGCTTTCCAAAAGACCCGGTGCGCATGAGAAAGTGGCTAGTAAACTGTCGGCGTGATTTTGTACCGACTCCCTGCTCCAGACTGTGTCAGGCAAGTGAAACGCGTGCGCATTTAACACTCTGAAAACAGATGTGCTTTCAGGCGTCCTCTTTTGTAATCGTATATATTAGTCATAAAGTTTCATTTCCATGACTTGCAGGACCACTTTGAGGAAAGCCAGTTTGAGGAGATCGCCAGATCACCAGCAGGGGGAAGGAAACTCAAACCCAACGCAATCCCGACGCTGTTTAATGTGCCAGACCCTCCCTCTCCTGTCACCCCTCAAGCAGTGTTACCTGTCAAAAATGAGCCAGGTAAATTTATCAGTGCTGAGCCTCTAAGATGACATATGAGATTAGAGGTAATATTATAGTTCGGTCACAGAGGTATAAGGTTTCTTTTCAAATATGTACGTTCCCTGAGAAACGTTGCATAAGTTTTATGTTCTTCTGCAAGACTGTTAAAACTTCCAAAAATAAGCCTACGTTTGTGTTTGCTCATGAAAATTTTGCATTTTCATTCTAACTACTCAAAACTTTCGCTTAAGCTTTGTAATTGGCTTAGGAAATGTATGCGTTCTCTAGCAAAAACTATAGCAAAAATCTTTCCCGAGAAAACGGCATTCACCCACTTTTTTGTGCTCCAACAAAAGTATTTAATTTCCTCAAGAAACATGTTGTATTTGCTCATAAAACATTTGTGTTTCCTGCAAAAGTACTGTTTTGCTTGTGTTTTTGATCGCAAGGCTTTTGCATTCTCTTTTGCATAACGCAAATATTAAATTTCTCTAAGAAATGCAGTATATTTTCACTCAACTTTTGTATTCTTTTCCCAAGTTAGTTTGTGTTGGCTTGCAAAACTTTTGCATTCTTTTGTATTGCATGAACTTACAAATTTGATGTTCTCTTGTGGATGAATTGCATTCACTGAGACGATTTGCATGTGTTTACTACACTTTTGCATTCTCCAAGTATGATATTTCTTTTAGAGAAATGTTTGCTTAAAAACGTTTGGGCTTTTTAGCAAACGTATTGTATATGAGCAAAATATTAAATCTAGTATATTGGAAATGAAATATAAGTTGGGACAAAAACTATAGTTTAATGCTTTTGAGAGCAAATGCTAATTTTGGGGGGAGACTGCTTCTTTCCCAAACAAATGCAGTGTTCTCTAACAAAAAGCTTTGTGTTTGTCTAGGGATATTTTGCATTTTCAAATAAAACTTTACATTTACATCCAAAACCTTGCAGAAAAGTGTGTTTTTCCCCTGAGATACAAGTTTTTTTATGATCTTCATGCTATTCCAAATTATAGTTGCTAGGTTTTTCTGTGAAACTTTAAACAAATCTGGACCTTAAACAAACTTAATTTTGGATTGATATTGTTCAACATAACTTAAAAAAAAAAACTCTTCATTCTTTAATGTGAAGTATGTCCCATAATTATAAAAAAAAAAAATACACAATCTCTTTTAATGTGACTTTGTGTATATTATTTTATCAATGTAGTGGAAAAGGAGCTGAACATAGGGGATCATGGTTATGCCCGCCGGCAACCCCCTGTGGATTCAGAGGAGGATGGCGTTCAGAGGGCAGAAGAAGAGCGACCCTGCTCTCTCTGCCAGCATTATAAAACCAAACTGGAGCAGCAACAGCAGCACACAGTCAGACTACAGAGAGAGGTAACATATATTCTTATCAATCATAATAAGTTACACACATGACATGACTGATAAATCAATCTCAGGCACTGTTTACAGTTGTGCTTTTTCATTTTAAAATGGATAAAATTGGTTACAGTTTATGCCTGGCATCCATATTACTCCAGTATCTTCAACCGGAAAAAAACAGAGTAGTTTGAAAAAGCTGAAGACCCCATTTTAGCTTATTCATTTATTTATTTATTCTTTATTTATTCAGGAAGAGTCCCTACTTCAGAGTCTATTATTACAGAGAGACCAGGGCAAGAGAGCAGCACAGAAAACTAGTCACAAATCAAAATGCTCTTACAAAACAGTTAATAAAAGTAAAATCAATCGAAGCATGTAAAATATTTAAAAATTCCCAGGGATGTCAGTGACTCTAATTTAACTACAGTTTGCAGATCATTCCTAGCCCATGGGGCATAAAAGGAGAAAAGCACATTTTTCAAATTCTAAACAAACTTTTGGAACTTTTAACTGTATCAATGACTGATATCTAGTACAGTAACTATTTTTGTAGGTGATTTAAATTAGTACTTAAACAGCATTTAGAAATGCTGGTGTTCAGTGTGAATAGACCAAAACGCTAGACTTTTGAAAACGGAGCCACAGCTAACCACAATTGCTCTCACTGGTCTAAAGGTCTATTTCATATTGTTCCCTGATTCAGTCCTCGTGACCCACCACTCTGCACATTTTGTATCTTTCTCTCATCACTTCAGATGTTTGTTCTACTTAGACCATAAGTGCCCTGCGAAGTGGACTCCACAGGATATTCCACCATGATACCAGTTCAATGGGAGCGTAAACATTTTACTGAAGTGGAATTTAAGTGTCCAATATGTGATTTAAATTTTTTTTTATATTACATCACATTTCACAGGTCTCTAGTAAGTGTCATTTGTGTGTGAAGACGCTGGGCAGTGCCATTGCGCAAATCTGTGAATGAATGTTCCGAAAGCGAGCTAAAGATTTCCTGTGCTCATGTAGGGAGCATTGAAAACTGTACTGACCCTGTCGGTTAACAGATCATGCATGAAGCTGTTTTTAAAAAAAATTATTATTATTATTATTTATTTATTTTTTATATGTGTTGCTTATCTGAATCAGTTGTGTTAAAGAACACTCCACTCTTTTGGAAATAGATTCATTTTACACCTCCCTGACCCCTAGAGTTTTACTTTTTTTTTTTTTTTATCCGTTCAGCCAGTCTAGGGTTTGGCAGGAGCACTTTTAGCTTAGCATTAGATAATTGGTCTTACAATAGACCAATTTTTATTTTTTATTTTTTTGTAAAGTTTCCTGTTTAAAGCTTGACACTTCTCTTGTTACATTGTGTACTAAGACCAATGGAAAATGAAAATTATGGCATAATAATTTTGGCGTAATAATCAAGAAACTTTGCTGCTGTGGCTGAAGCAGGCGCAATGATAATACTCAGTAACAGCGCTGCGTAATATCATTGCAGTGACCGCAACAAAGTTCCTTGATTATTATCCCGCAATGAGAGTATAGTTCCTATCCGTTTCAATCTAGAATCTAGGTCTTTAAGAGAAAACTTTAAGAGAGATGTGCTAAAATGAGAAGTGGAACTGAGAACTAACCACTGCATTTGTGACTTTTTTTTGTTACACAGGCGGAAGAGATGAAGAAACGTCTTTACAAACTGAGTAAAATAGAAAAGGGGCTGCAGGTGTTCCTGTTTGAGGACCAGATACGGGCCCTGACATTAGCCAAGCGCTCTCGGAGGGCCGTGTGGTCACATGACACTTTACTGACTGCCCGAAAGATCCGCTGTGCCGTGGGGGTTAAAGGATACGAATACCTCAGGGAACTTGGCTACCCTCTGCCTTCTTACAGGACGCTGTGCAATCGACTGGAGCCCAAAATGATGGTAAGCACAAGTATGCAGGACGAACTGGCAGAGTTGGGCCTGGGCATCATAGCAGCCTGTGACAGTCCAGAGGGCAATGTAACGAGTGATGAAGGACTGATTGGAGTCATGACCTGAAACACTGTGTTTGTGAGACTCTGACGAAATTAAAACGTGACCGTTAATCCAGCCAGGCGAAGCTAAAGCGGGACACGCAGAGGATGTTTGGTATACGTTATTTTTGGGTGGTTGTTGTTGGATAAAAGCATTTGCATAAATACCACAGCAGCCTGGTGTTGATTCACTTCCATTTTGGACTTCTTTTCTCTCAGATCAAATGAAATATAAGGGTTTTGCTACATCTTGCTGTGTAGTTCCAAGTCCCTCGATGCTAATATTGCATCTGTGTTGAGGAAATGGAGGTAAACTGTCGGTGGAATAATCCAGCCGCTTACAGAGTCGGTAAATGCTAAGAATGTGCCCTGCAAACCAAATGCTATGACTTTTAAGTTTAATTTTTGCTACTGAGACAAAGGTTTTAGACTTCATCCTAGTTTCTGTGAGAGGAAGTTGGCAATTGTGAGTTAAATGTTAAAATTGGAATGACTGATTCCTATTTTAAATGGTATAAGTCTGGTATGTGATGTGTGGCGAAGGAAGTTAGCGGCCCAAAAAAGTTGTGCATAAAATGCCATCGCAAAAAGGAATGATGCTACTGTTCTGGAAAAATAAAGTTCTGTCTGCAAAGCAAACCAGAGTTTCTAGTTTTATTTCCATTGTATTCTTGTTTTGCCACCCCAGTTTATTCAGCTCGGTTTTTAAAGAGACAGTTCACCCAAAATTGACTGGCTACTGTTGTGCAAAATTATGACTTTTGAAATAGTTTCTTTTGTGTTCCTTAGAACAAAGACTGTTTTTATGGGCAAACGTGCTGAGAATTTTCTCAAAGTCGCTTCTTTTATGTTCCAGAAATGAAGCCATGCAGGTTTGAAATGACACAATGGTGAATAACTGATGATTAGATTTTTATTTTAGGGTAAACTATCCCTTAAAAAAGCTCAGTGTGTTCCCTCCCTATTATCTTATTAAGTGTTTTTCTGAGATGTTAGCTGAGAACGTGTACAGTTTATTTAAATGAGAATTTTTTTTTTTACTCATGTCTGTTCGGATATTTAGAGTGTGCTAAAGGTTATTGCTCCATGGATTAAAGTGTGTACTTTGTCCCAATCATTTCAAGGATAAAACACTGTTGTTTGCAAAACTAAAATCAATTGAGATGGTGTAAGAGCTTTCAATAATGTTTTGTTTGGTGTAAATCTCAGATCATTCATTTTGTGTTTCTACTACAAGGCTAGACAAAAGAGCTCTCATTTGTTTTCTCTTTTATTTAGTGTGTGGTGCACATCTGAGATACCATAGCTTGTCAATTGTCCCATGATATTAAAGGAAGGGGATGAGCAGACAAGGATATTGTGATATCTTAAAATATCTTTGCCGAATTGTTTTTTGTTTTGTTTTTTTGTGCAGGGCTGTAGTAATTAATAAACATTGTTTACTGGAAGCCATTGCATGATTTGAACAGAACAGTAAATATGTAGACATGCACTTGTTTTCCACATGACTCGATCATTTAATGTTTACCTCAAGCAAACACAGACTGCCAGAGAGAAACTCTGCTACAACAACAGCCATGAACAGACCAGGGGTATCACTAGACTCTTTAATGCAGGGAAATGCTACTAATAAACCCTTAAAAGGACAGTTCAACCAAAACTGAAAATTGTCATAATTTACTCACCCTTCACATGTTCCAAACCAGTTCAACTTTACTTATTCTGTTGAACACAAAAGAAGATATTTTGACGCATTCAAGTATTTTGTTTGAAATAAAATGTAGAACTTGCACTGTAAAAAAAATATTGCTGCCTTAAATTTTTTTAGTTGACTAGAAAAGTTAATTTGATTCATCTCAACTTGCATCAAACTGACTAAAAATATTAAGTTAAACTGATTAACTTAAACTTAAAATAAGCGAAAGCAACAAAAATATTTGTTGACTTGTCTTGTTTTTTTTGTTTTTTTGTAGTGTAGTGAAAGTCAGTATACTCATAATTGTGAGTAGTTGTTGCAATATAAAGTCAGAATTGCCAGAAAATCTTTTAAAATGATTAGATATATGAAGCTGAATTTGTACATTGAGTTATATCTCACGATTCTCACTTTTCTTCTCTGAATGTACATAAGACTAGATAATATAGAAACTTGTAGTAGCGAGGGGAAGGTTTTTGTTTATATATGTACACTAAAAATTACTTGTCTTACCTTAAAATGTAACTGTAACTTAACATTAAACTTTAACACTAAAACAGCTTGTATAACTTTAAAAAAGCATAGTAAGTTAGAATTAGCATGTTTTCATAACTTATTGATCATATTTTTTTTTACAGTGTACTCACTATTTCTAGAACAGACTAAATGCTGTTAAAAGCTGAATAATTTTCTCAGACATATTCTGCTGTCAAAGCATGCAAGATTTCTAAAATTTTTCTATATATTTACAGTCAGAACTACCAATGCCAAATTCACGAATAAATCAGTCTAACGGGTTGAAAACAAAGGTTGAAATTCTTCACAATGCACAAAGCACTTGTTTTAACAAGCCAGAAAACAAAAACAGTGCTGAATGAGGTTGATATTTAATAGTACCTCACTGTGTAAAAAATAAGTCTTTGCTATGACAACTTGATATTACCCAGACAACACAACTTGTCATAAATCTGTTATAAACATAATTGTCATGAGTATTTTTCTGATCATGTTTTGAGCGGAACAAACTGTATTTGTCATTAGAATGTCTCATTAAAAGCGTCATTACTTTGTCAAATCTTTTTTTTAAACAATGTAATTAATATTTAATGACATTTTAATAACAAATTCAACTAAGTCAAATTATTGACGCTGTTATAAAATTTCTGGCATATTTATAATGGTTTCATGACAATCATGTTTATGAAAGATTTATGACAAGTTTCGTTATCTTGGTAAGGTCAAGTTGTCATGACAAAGACAAAAACAGGTTGTGATGTATTTGTTTATGACAAGTTGTCATAACAACAATCTCATTGTTGCATTTAAAATGTTATAATCGAGCAAATGACACTTAATGACAGTTGATTTAAAATGATGACATGATTGTAAAGGTTTAAAGACCTTTAAAGTTCTTATGAACTCCCCATTCAAGGAAAGTGTTACCATGACATTTTATTCAGTTTTTTGTTTAGAACTGAATCATTAATAAACTCATGGTAAATATTATTCACCCCATGATATTACTCAAAATTAGTTTTAATATTAATAACAACAAAAATAATAAAAATAGAAGATGTCATTAAAACCTTGTTTGGTTTGTTATCAGCCTATGTGTATTTATCTATGTTGTTTATCTTGGATCACCCAGTAATCTTTGTAGTATGCCAGACCCCCGCTCCACTGTTTTACTGGTTCGTTGTGTTTGTTGAGGGGGAGGGTTTGTCCAGAACAAGACCTTTAATAGTGTGGACAGTCAACTTTCCTCATTTCTGAGTTTTCGACCAGAGGAGACAGAGGAACAGATCTACAGGTTTGTGATTCAGATTCTGATTCAACTTCCGATTCTGAGCTAACTAATGAAACTTGCATCAGTATTTCAGAAATAGCAGTATGTTTGTTGTGTTTGCAGTGGGTTGAAGTCCAGCAGACGTGATGCAGGCTCTCTGGCCTTTGCTGCTGTCTGCTCTTCCAGCTCTGCTGGGAGCTTCATCGCTGTTCGTGGAAAAGGAAAGCACCGGTTCGAGGATCTGTAAATCTGCCCCACAATGGGAGATCGATGGCAAGACTCCCATGAAGGAGCTTCTGGGAAATGTAGTCGTCGTGGCTCTTCTTAAAGCCAGCTGACATTTCTGTCTCATGCAGGCGGCCAGGTCAGAGATTTTTAAATGTCAATATATCATGCTATTACAGAGATTAAATGGCAATCCTTTTGATGATGTTGATTCCATTTGATGATTTTTTTTTTTAATAAGTAATGTAATTAACTATGTGTATATATATATATGTATGTATATGTATGTATATATATATATGTATGTACTAGTTACTAGTTACTAGTAGTTACTAGTACTAGTTTTTGGACCGTTATCGTAAGTTATTTTGTTATATAAGCTCCATATTTGGCTTCAGTACTGACTAATCTAATGTATATGCACAAATATAATATTGTATAGCTTCCTATTAAAAATATAAATTTAAAAGATAGATTTGTGAGGGGTACTT
>CAIGQV010014432.1:5529605-5572617 GCA_903798115.1 Danio jaintianensis
TACCAGCAAGATATTTATTAATGATTTAAAATATACTATTTTCCCAGTGATGGGTTGCAGCTGGAAGGGCATCCGCTGCGTAAAACATATGCTGGATAAGTTGGCGGTTCACTCCGCTGTGTCGTCCCCAGATGAATGAATGAATATACTATTTTATAACACTATTTTAAATCATTAAAAAACATCTTGCTGGTAATTTGTGGCATTTTTGGTTAAAAACCTATAAATAAAATGTAAAATGAAAGCTTTTAAAAGTCTTTTAATCTCATCACATGATTTTAATTTGTTTTTGATATATGAAAAATGGTATATTATTACACTTAATGATATTAGTTGCAATGTAGTCATAAGAGTTTATAATAGCAATAAGAAAATTTAAGCAGAATATATAAATAAATTCAAAAACGTAACTGGACACATTCCAATATAAGTAGGAAAGTCTTTGACCCTTATACAGTTATACAAATTTAAAATCACATAAAAGTTATCAAATTAATTAGATTATAAATATTATTTCTTATGTGATAACTGCAATTGTAAACTTCTCAGTCACTAAAATTTCTTTATTTTCTCTTCCTCTTTGGTTGTGAAGGCTGGGAGACCTGCGTGACAAGCTGGCCAATGGAGGACTGACTAACATTTCATTCATGGTGGTGAATGAGCAGGACTCTCAGTCCAGAGCCATGTACTGGGAGCTGAAGAGGAGGACAGCGCAGGACATCCCTGTGTACCAGCAGAGCCCACTGCAAAATGACGTCTGGGAGATCCTGGAGGGAGACAAGGATGATTTCTTAGTGTATGACAGGTATGAATGAAACACGTCAATATGACAAGTTTGACATGACTCTTATGTGTTCAAGTGAGGGATCTTCTCCAAACTCAGTGAACCTAAGCTTCTGTGTTCACACAACTAGCAAAAAAAAATACACTTTCAGTAAGAGTATACCCAGATGTTAAAAAAAGGACAAAAAGCATATTTGTTAAAAATATACTGTTACAATGTTTTTTTGACAAATACTTTTTTGACTTATATTAAAAAATATGTTTTAAATAATATGATTGAAACCATATAAACTTTGCCTAGAATTATATTGTAAGAAAATACATGAACTGACTTTAACTGACATTAACTGACAGAAAAAAAAGCTTTTCAGGAGATTTTCAGGGTATTTCTGTTGCTATAAACTATTTTAGAATGCAATTCTTTTAAATCAAAGTTTTTGTTGTTAATATTATACACTTGCAATTTATTGTAAGGTTAGAAGGCTATTTTCTTGACTCTGAAGTACATTTTGAAATATATTTTGGTATATAAAGTTTGAAATTAAATATATTTTCAATTTTTAAAAAATGGTTGAGCCTTACATTTACTAAATATATGTATATTTAAAATATAAGTTAGCCAGAGAGCTAAAAAAGGTGAGGTAATCAAGTGAGCTAAACTAAAAAACTAAAGCGTTTAACTAAACTAGCAGAATTTGTAGTAAAAACAAAGAATAGTTTTAAACTAACAGTGTTGTCACATTTTATACAGTTAGTAAAGCTTCACATGACTCTTTTGTATTCAAATCAGGGCTCTCCAGAAGAATCCTGAGATATTTGTCCACAAGGAGTTTACAAATAATTGCTTACAAAACACTGAACATTTGGTACTTTTGCATTTCTTTTCTGCGCAGATGTGGATACCTCACCTTTCACATTGTCCTGCCGTACAGTTTTCTTCACTACCCTTATATAGAAGCTGCCATCAGGGCTACATATCACAAAAACATGTGCAACTGCTCAGTGAGTGACAACAACCTCAGAAAAGTGTCATGTTTATGAAATGCTTGCATGTGTTCATTTATTCAATCTCTCCTTTAGCTAAACGCCAACTTTTCCATATCAGAAGGCTCAGACAGCACCAAAAATGAGCCCGCAGGAGAAAACAACCTGCGGCCCAACAGTACAGAGCCGGTAACTGCTGATCATCATCATCATCATCATAATCCTTATCCAAATAACCATAAAAAAACAGGTGATTCAGATTTGGCCAGGAAACCAAAGGAGCCAATCCATCATTCTCATCAGGAACATGTTCATAACCACAGATAGTTTTTTTTTTTTTTTTTTTTTTTTTTTTAATACAATCATTACTGTATTTACATTTCTCTTTAAATAAGGGTTTTTTTTGTAAATATATGGAGCTGCTCTTGTGTCAGAACTTCATATTTGCTTCAGAGGGGGTGTTCAGTTGTCTTCAGTTGTTCTTAATGAAGTGTACACTTTAAACCTGAGACAGGGGCCTGTATGCGGATGTTGAACGCAGGAGTCATTTATTTACACTAAACGTCTGATTTCCCCCTTTTTTTGGGAAAATGTGATCGTGCTGAACTAAGAGGTAGCTTTGATTATTATGTTAACAGCCTTTTGTTTGCTAATATGTTGTATGATATGTTAAGGAAATGTGGACACAGCACAGAATGGTGTATGAGATGCATAGAGCTGTGAAATAGCTACATAAATGTTGCAAAAATAATCATAAAAAATCCAATTAAAACGTATTTTCTTGTTTTTAGCCAATTTAAATGGATAGTTCAACCAGAAATGTACTTTACATTTTCTCGCCATGCATCCTTAAAAAAATATTTGAGAGTTTTTCTTCGTTTGAACACTAAAGAATGTTTTGAACAATGTTGGAAACTGGTAGTCATTGAGTTCAGTAGTATTTGTGTTCCTACTATGGACACCAAAGGCTACCGGAAACTGAGATTCCTCAAAATCTTCTTTTGTGTTCAACAGAAAGAAGAAACTCATAAAGGTTTGGAACCTACTTCAGGGTGAGGAAATGGTGTGCAAATGTTCCTTTTTAGGTGAACTATTACTAACATGTTTTACCACATACTAACCGCTTGATTTGCCAAGTTGCTAACATGCTGTTGCATGTTATTATGTTTTAACACATTGCTAGCATCTTTTAGTGCACTGCTAGCATGTGTTGGAAAGTTTCTGTGATATGCAATTATATGCAAACATATCATACCACATCTACAAACTGACCTTTAAAATTAATTTCTTTGGTTTGTTAGTACTGCTTTTATATTTACTGTAGGGTCATTTGTTGTCATTCGGGTTAGCCTGGGACATGACCTGGTAAGTCTTGATCAATTAAGTATGCTTGTACTCAATGTGTAGACAAGTTTAATAATGTATTCAAAGTTTGCATTGCTTGAAGTTGTGTTTACTTTTTTTTTGAAGAACCTACTGAATAGGTAACTTTTCTCACATAGCTTTACTTTTTTTTTTTTTAGACCCACTTTTAAACCCACACATTCAAATTTAGGCAACAAGTCAGCTTGGGGATAGAATAGCTAGTAAATAAAACATGAGTGGAAGTGAACCTGATCTTCAATCACACTGGTACTATGCCTTGTAGAAATAGAGTATGACCTACTAGTATTCGTATACTGTTTTCGAATACAAAAGCCTGCAGTAAAAGCTACAAAAGGTGAGTGGTTTACTAAAAGAATACAAAATACCTTCTTTAATAAAAATAAATAAATGTATAACAAAAAAACATAGCCTATCAGTGTCTCTTGAGTGATGCAGTACAAATAAAATATAATTTGCTACTGTTAAATTTAAATCTATTGAAAAACTTCAAGACGGCTGTATGTATGTGTGCGTGTGTGTGTGTGTGTGTGTGTGTGTATATATATAGGATTTAGCGCTCAAAATAGCAGTTGATTGAAATAAAGTTATCCAGGGGATTTTGGTAATCCGTCTAAACCCCTTAACTCACCATTGAGCCACTGATTCATGCAGAACGAGAGCTGTGTCGTAATTCCGTTGACAACATCATGTTCTTTCTCTGGTCGAATAGAAAAAGCGATCATAATTGACATTTTATCGCAGTTAGTCTTGAACTCATAGAACTCTCGTGCTGTTTCTGAAGTCAACCGATAGATGACGCTGCTGTGCATTGCTCTGTGAACATCAAACGCAATGGTAAGTCAAGTCAAAAAGATATATTTTCAGATATTAATAGAGAAAAAAACGACACCAGTGATTATTCCGCAGGGCTTGGTTTCGTTTGTTTGCTTTCTTGTTTCTTATTTCCTTTTTACAATATAGGTATGGGTACTTTAACAAACACCTTTTTCATCTTCATTATTAATCGCTCAGGTGTCCGTATCACCGTCGACATGGCAAATGCTTCAGATACTTTACCAGAGGATCTTAGAAAACGGAGGTCTGAATCGTGTTTGCTTTCTTCACAAATAATAGTAGGCTATAAAATGCTCGTTGAATACTAAAAAATGTAGACTGGAGTTCAAATTCACTAGTTATCTTTGACTAGTTGGTCCTCACGTTATGTTTTATAAACTGCTTTCTATATATTAGAGTAGTTTAAGGAGCTGATGAAGCAAAGTTGGTTTATTTCCACAGACAAGAGGACAGATGGATGGATGTTGGTTTATTCTCCGCTGCCTGTCGGCGGAATCTTCCTCTGTTATCTTGTCATCGTCTGGTTTGGACCCAAATTGATGGTTCACAGAGAACCAGTCAACATTCAAGCTCTACTTATTATTTACAATTTTTCCATGGTGTGCCTTTCTGCTTATATGTTTTATGAGGTATGGAACCTATAACTAAAAACGCATTCATTCATTCATTCATTCATTCATTCATTCATTCATTCATTCATTCATTCATGTATGTTTTGCTTTCAGTTCACAGCCTCCTCTTGGTTGGCAAATTACAGTTTGCTGTGTCAACCTGTGGACTACTCTGAAAACCCCTTGCCAATGCGGGTGAGCAAGTTAACTTTATATGGATTTTTTGTATAATAATTAATCATAAATCAATAAAAATATTAACATGATTTATCTATAAGTCGTACAAAACAGGTTAAAAAAAATAATGACAAATGAAACTACATTTTTGTATTTTGCATGTATGATTTGATCTAACCTCTTATATTTTCTCTTTAAAAAACATGCATGCATCACTTACTGTCAACACTATCATCATACACATTAAACAGCAATCAATATGTTTTTAACATTTCAAATACATTCTCATATTAGCAATTGCATTTCCACTTGTGACCAACAATTATTCAACAAATATAAAATAGCAAAATAAATTATTATTATTCAAATATTAATCTGATGGAGTTGAGAATGAGGCAGCTGACGGACTGAATTTGTATAATAATATTTAACCTTATTATACAATAAAATAAATTCCTTGAATCCATCAGTTGGACCCTTCACTGTGGACGCACTGATTTAGATGTAGTGAGAAGACAATAAATGCCATACATTTGATACAATGATAATAACGTTACATTGAAGGCGATAGTTGTGCTCAATACATTGTTAATAATCCTTTATAGCATTTACAATTGAAATGATCTGTTTTGTCCCATGTCTCAAGAGTCAGTCAGTGATCATTACATTAATTATTATTTACAAATTATTAGCATTTTACCCCACAGAATTAAAAGGATATTTCACCCAAAAATGAAAATTTGTTTTTAATTTTCTCATCCTTTTTTTTCACAACACGTTAAGGTCTTATGTAGCAGAAAAAAAATTCACCTACATCTTAGATGACCTGAGGATGAGGTAAATTAATAGCACATTTTTATTTTTTGGTGAACCATAGTTTAAATATTGCTGGAATAACAGGATAAGAAATATGATTTTAGTGTTGTGCAATTCTAATGCTGTGCAGATGGCCAGAGTGTGCTGGTGGTTTTACTTCTCCAAAGTCATTGAACTTGCTGATACAGTAAGTAAATTATCGAGTTGTTCATTACCAGATCAGATTTTTTTATGAATGTCTTATGATGCTATATTACATTAATGTGATCATTTCGTTATCTTTAGATGTTCTTCATTCTGAGGAAGAAGAACAATCAGTTGACCTTTCTGCATGTGTATCATCACTGCACCATGATTTTCAACTGGTGGGCCGGGGTCAAGTATGTTGCAGGAGGGCAGTGTAAGCAATCTTACTTGGGAATAAAGCAGATTGTATTTTTGACATTAGATTGTCCACTTAGCACAATGTGAGAATTAACTATTCGTAAACCGTTGTAAATATTACTCTTTTAGGTACAGTCTGAGACAACTTAAAAAATTTTATGAAAACCTGGAAATAAACTTGAGGCTTTAAGCTTGAGATTGGAATCATTTGAAATCAGGCTTGAGAACATGATCTTCATCTTTACACAAGGTCCAGCTACGTTAACTTTCACTCAAACTATCTTATATTGTAATTAATAACTACAGTAAAAGAAGTATTTGTTCTATGGTCTACAATTGGACCTGACTGTATTATTGTTTTTAATGTGTAATTACTCAGGTTTTACAAATTTTTACACTCTATAGGACATATTTCTTATAAACATAGATCACTTTTTTTCAGACAAGGGGCACAACAGCAATCAATGTGGTTGAGATGTTTTCACTTAAACACTAACCATCAAAACTGTGTATCAATTGCACATATTTACATAATCTTTTCAAAACTGTTGAATTTAAAGGGATAGTACACCAAATAATTTACATTTTCTCATAATTTACTCACTCTCAACCCAGCCTAGATCTTCATGCCTTTAATAATATCCTGCCTCTTCTCAGTATTGAAATGGTATTGAATGGTGCCTGTTTTTTTTTAAGCTAATCAACGTGACTCCAGTGGGTTAATGGATAGTTTTTATAAAAATGTCTATAATTAAAAATGGAGAAATTATTATCAATGAGTTCTGGCAACTTTTGTATGCACCAATTTGAGTTACAACATATGTTGTAGATAACATAATAAAAAAACTGAATAAGCAATTTGTTATTTCTGCTTTGCTTATTTCTGCTAAATGTTACTTTTTTAGTTTTTTTTTACTGTAAATGATCATTTAGCTGATGTAAATGATGGACCATGTAACACACTGAAGTGAATTCTAAACACACGAAATGTGATCCTTGTTTTGTAAAACATTTTTAAAAGATTGTATAATGCTATTTGTTGTTGGTAGTAGGCCATTGTTTTATTAGTGATAAAGTGTGTTGAGTGAAAGTGTTTGATATAAAAAAAATGAGTATATAAAAAGATATTTTGCATGTTTGTTGTAATGCATTTTGAATGTATTAGATGTTGAAAAGGATAACGATAATACAATTTTTTTATGACCTAACTATGGAGAAATAATGGAAAAAAACCCTGTTAAAATGTATTTTCATACTGAGGTTAAAGTTGCAGTAATAGACTGACACCACTAGGTGCTATACTGCTCCAGAAATAGCTAATGAATCTGCTCAGCAATGCATACTATATTGTCTTAATTTTAGGCAGCTAATAAAAATGCCAAAAATCCCATTGAAGTTCATCGTTGTTTCGTATGCCATATGTTGTAAATTGCCAATATAGAAACAGATTTACTAAAGATGTTCTCTCTCTCTCTCCCCCTCAGCTTTTCTTATTGGCCTCATAAACTCTTTTGTTCATGTGGTGATGTATATGTATTATGGCCTGGCAGCGCTGGGCCCCCAGATGCAGAAATACTTATGGTGGAAACGCTACCTCACTTCCCTCCAGCTGGTAAGACTCTTATTATGAATAATACCTTAATATAAAGGATCAGTCACATTTGTGTCACGGTCATCTTTTTTTCCCTCCTCAGCTCCAGTTCTTTATTGTGACAATTCACACTGCGTTCAACCTCTATGCTGACTGTGACTTCCCTGACTCCATGAATATGGTGGTGCTCGGATACGCCCTCAGCCTAATCGCTTTGTTTAGTAACTTTTACTACCAGAGTTACCTCTCCAAGAAGACCAAGCGAGCCTAATAGCATCGATGCATGTATTTATTGATAGGTTATTTGAATACAAATGTGTCATGATCCTTCACACTGGTTGAGAATGTCTTAAGGACTCTTGTTTAATCCACTATTTCAGATCCATTTGTCTGTGTTTTCTCCCCTCCTCCAAACCGAGTCCACACAATCTTTGCACCCCCATCCCCCTCTGGTCATTAGGGATTGAGACCCTGCAACGCTCTAGCGATCTGGCCAAATTGAAATAAACCCGAGTCCACCTTCTGCTCCTCACTCACTTATTTATCTAATCTCCCACTGTGACACTTCATTTGTTTTGCCACTCATTGGATCAGGTCAGCCAATCACAGCCTCGCTCGGGGGAGTGTCTTATTCAGGGCTCTGCCTTCTCTTTAGCAGCCTTGTTTTAGGCCTAGCCCTTATCTGATGAATGTTACCTTTGCTGCCTGGTGCAAATGTTTTTTAAAATATATTATGTTTAATATCTTATATATTATTTTAGGTTTTTAAATATATTAATTAATGTTTACATTTTATTTGTATTATTTACATTTAATATCTTTTATCTCCATTATTGATTGAGATTCAAGATTTTAACGCAATAGTATATATATATATAGGACTACACTGTCACCTCACAGCAAGAAGATCACTGGTTCGAGTTTGGCATCTCTGTGTTGAGTTTGCATGTTCTCCCTGTGTTGGCGTGGGTTTCCTCCGGGTGCTCCGGTTTCCCCCACAGTCCAAAGACATGCGGTGGAGGTGAATCGAATAAACTAAATTGGCCGTAGTGTATGTGTGTAAATGAGTGTTTATGGGTGATTCCCAGTACTGGGTTGCAGCTTGAAGGGCATCTGCTGTGTAAAATATATGCTGGATAAGTTGGTGGTTCATTCTGCTGTGGCGACCCCTGATGAATAAAGGGACTAAGCACAAAGAAAATGAATGAGGAGAAAAAAAAAAAAAAGATATATATATATATCCAAGCTAAGCTAGAAGCATAAAACTGCTAAAGGTATAGTTCACCCCAAAATCCCAATTCTGTCATTTACTCTTCCTCAACTTCTTCAAAACCTGTTTGAGTTTTAAGAAAAAACAAGATATTTTGAAGAATGTTGGAAACGGGTAGGCATTGATTTCTGTAAGATTTTTCAAGATTATTATTTTTTTGGCTATTGGGGGAAACACACAAACATATCGGTGGTTCGAGGAGTTCTGAAAAATTGAGTAAAAATATTACTTGCCAAAAGAATTGTAGTGGAAGTAGTGTAAAATTATCTAAATACTACAACAGTCTTGAGACCTGTCTGATTTTCTGTGCCCAATTTGATTAGACGAGATTCACAGGACTGATTATTGTACTTAGCCAATCTGAAGACATAAAAAAAATAAACATAGAAAAGCCAAAACATGACTGCAGGTTGAAGGAAAGTAGTTCAATAAAGTAAATTTAAAAAATGTACTCGAGTAAAAAAATGTTTATTATTTAACCAAGTAAAATTCCTTAGGAAAAAGTACTCATACAGTCATTTGAGCATTTGTAATTTGTTACTTTACACCACTGTTATATATATATATATATATATATATATATATATATATTAAACAGTATATAAATCTGAGTCTTTTGTGTGTGCAGGGAAATACGATTAAGCCAGTTGTAGTGCTTATTGGGAGTGGGAGGAGGTAAATATCTAGTTTGGTGCACTTTTAAAATTTTGGGTTATGTAGTTTTTCTTCACAAATTCCACTATTAATCAGTTGTTTTAAAACCATTAATTAATATGAGAAAAGCAAATAGGTTGTGTAAATAGGTGGGTTCAACAAAAACATATTCAACAACCATATCAATTATTGATTGAGTTCCCCTATTGAGAAAGAAAAATACACATATATTTTGTTTTTAATTTTAATTTTCAATTTTTTAAAAAAATCAGATTGCACTTCTGCTTTGTTTTGTTCAAATTTAAGAATTGATTTGGAATTCAAACAACCTAAATGAATGATACATTTTTCATAGTGTTCTTATAAGGCACAGTATGAGGGTTTCTCCTGATAAATTGCAGCCAGCTCTGAATAGCAAGTGAAGGCCTGCTCTGAAAATACTGGGCAGGCGCCCTGTCACCTGAGTGACATGTGTCAAAACAGTGAAAATGTCCTTTCATTGCAAGGGAAGGTAATGGCGTGGAATTGCAGAATATTTTGCACGGGGACATTCTAGACTCCTGCCTAAAATTAGGCATTATAGATGTCAAATTGTCTTGCTCTTTCAAATGACCTCTTAAATGCAATGCAGATTAATTAACCATCCGAATTATCATTTTATTTGTGAGCAATCTATTTTCCCAGAACAGACATTGGTTTGTGCCTTCAATGCAGTTTAAGGAGTGCACATAAATATGGGAAAGCTCTTACCTGTCTCTCATTGAAAAAGCAGCACAAGCTCCTCTCCAACATGTCAGTCATCTGATAATATGTGTCCTGGTGGCATTTCACCTGTTGAAGCTTACATTCCCCTCAGTGCCATCAGCATTATATGTGAAAGTCCTCATGCATCCCATAGGCCAGTGCAGTAAACAGGCAGTTCTCAGGGCGCAGCTCTAAATGTCACTTTCCCTGCAAGATGCCAGATGAAGACCATCCTTTAATGCTGCTGTCGCTTTAAGTCGCAGCCATTCTTTCCTCAGCCTCTCTTTGTTAAGGCGTATAAGAGCAAGAAGTGAATGTCTCTCATGCAGGCTGACAGAAATGGAAGTGCTTGTGAAGATGAAAAGAAGATGAGAAATCTGTTCACCTCCCTCCTTCAATTTTCTTTTGTTTTGCATTTGACGGTCACACTTTTTTTTTTTGCTTTAGGAGAAGCAAAGTATGTCAGGAGAAAGTAGTAGTAGTCTTTATATATAGCACATTTCAATTTTTCTCAAAGCAATAAGTTGAGACGTCTGAACGATCTGTTTCTCTTTCACATCAGATCAATTAGTTTATTTCTCACATTTGTTATTGATTTGAGCTAAATTGCATACATGGGTGATTCTAGAATTGTGGGTATACATTTTGTGTCTCCAAGATAATCTAATTTTTTAAGTACAGAAAACTTTTTGAAACATTTTTAATAATAACATAAACTATATCAGTTTATCTCTACAAACATAATGCTTGTAGGTGTATTTAGTGAAGTGAAGTGAAGTGAAGTGTAGTGTGGCCAAGTATGGTGTCCCATACTTGGAATTTGTGCTCTGCATTTAACCCATCCAAGTGCACACACACAGTTAGTGAACACACACATACCGTGAACACACACCCGGAGCAGTGGGCAGCCATGCTGCAGCGCCCGGGGAGCAGTTGGGGGGAACGGTGCCTTGCTCAAGGGACTCACCTCAGTCGTGGTATTGAGGGTGGTGGAGAGTGCTGGTCATTCACTCCCCCCACCCCCAATTCCCGCTGGTACAGAGTATTGAACCAGCAACCTTCGGATCACGAGTCCAACACTCTAACCACCAGGCCACGACTGCCCCCTTTAGGGACATTTTGTTTTGAAAATATTAACTTAAAGACTCTAAACATACCTATTTTTATTATTCAAATCCAGCTTCAATTATCATGAAATAATTAAGTCTAATTATCATCTTTTTGGTGTGTTTACTCTACTAACTCATGTAACCATTTGCATGAAACATCTATTTTCTGTATTATTTGTCATTTCATTTCATCATTTTGTGCCTGTCCCTCAGTCTGGTCAACTCTGTTACATTGGTTATAAAAAGTTTTTTTTATTTGTTGATCAAAACTAATTCTCAGCCAAACTGTCAGACTTACAAGCATTTTTTTTCATCATCTGTGCCATACTTGCTAAATTTAGGTCAAATGCATTTGACATTACATGTAAAAAATTGGGAAAAAATGGGAAATTTCAATATACATTAATACAAAAATAAAGTGCTGTATAATTGAATTACGAATGTTTATAGCTAAACAAATTTATATAGTTGAAGTCAAAATGTGAAATTCTTTTTTTTATTTAAAATTTTTCTCAAGTGATATTTAACAGATTAAGGACATTTTCACAGTATTTCCTATAATTTTTTTTCTTCTGGAAAAAGCCTTATTTGTTTTATTTCGGCTGGAATAAAAGCAGTTTTCATTTTTTTAAACCATTTTAAGGTCAATATTGTAAGCCTCCTTAAGCAATATATTTTTTGGATTGTCTACAGAACAAACCACTGTTATACAAAGGCTTGCCTAATTACCCTAACTTGCCTAATTAACCTATTTAAGCCTTTAAATGTCACTTTAAGCTGAATACTAGTTACTATACTAGTTAATACTAGCTATAAACAGCATATTTTGAATGTCTTACTTTAGAGTTCACTTCATCCTTCTTCAAATTCCACTCACTATGGGGTGTGCCCAATTCCCATACGTTAAAGTTGAAATTCTGTAACCATTGACTTTCATAGTATTTCTTTTTCAGTCTTTGAAGTCAGTGGTTACAGGTTCTCAGCTTTCTTAAAAATATCTTTTTTAGTGTTCAACAGAATATACACTCATAATGGGTTGGAACCACTTGAGAATGAGTAAATAGTGTGTACTGTGTACATTTTCTTTAATTAGAATAAAGTCGATTCAATTATAAATTTCAAGTACCTTAGCTCTCTTGTGTCATTTCTGGATGATAAATCTAAAACTGACATATCTTAAAACCAATCAAAATAATTTGGGGTGAAATATACCTTTAAGAGTTATTATAAAAAGTTCATTATATTATGGTTATATTATGGTTATATTATACAATTTTGGTTGCCAGTAATACTGTAAAATATGATTGTTAATTTACAGTGCACTTGTAAATTTTACAGTATTACTGGCAACCAAAATTGCTAGTAATACTGTAAATTTTACAGCAATTTTTACATTGCACTGAACACAGAGTTACAGACTAGACCAGTATGTTCCTCTTCAGCTTTCTCACCTCATATGAACCAGAATGTTCTGGTCCGGCATTGGCAGTGTGTCTTCGGTGTGTCGTGATATTCTGGCTGGTCTCAGTTTCCTCCACTACAGCAGCCACTCTCTTTCAGTCTGAACTGTAATTAGTAATCACTCAGAGAGGGCCTGAGACCTCCTCACCGTTGCCTGTCGGTAATCACACATGCCCTGAGTACCAGCAAATGAACTGCTGATGATGATGCTTTAGGTACGGCACGCTTTTCACACACAAAGAGGGTTAACAAGAAGGTTAGCAAACCTCAGCCACTGCCACACTCAGCCTTCCTCAGCCACCGCATGATCAGAGCGAGGCAAGGGCTGGTGTGGAGTCATCCCAATGATGGTATTTTCAGCTTATTTTGGACAGCAGGAAGAACTGCTATGGAGATCAGTGAGTGTTTCATTAAAAACAGGAGACATCTTAACCTGTACATTGACGCACACACACAAAGTTGTTATTGATCAAGTATTGCTGATCAACTTTATCTAACAGAAAGCATAGCATTATCATTAAAGGGATAATTTGCCCCAAAAATGCAATTCTGTCATTATTTACTCACTCTTCAATTGTTCAAAACCTATTTGAGTTTCTTTCTTCTGTTAAACACAAAAGAAGATATTTTGGAAAAAGCATGGTAGCTGGCACCCACTGACTTCCATAGTAATTTGTTTCCTACTATGGAAGTTGATGGGTGACAGCAACTAACATTTTTCAAAATAACTTATTTTGTATTCAACCTAACTTTAAAGGGGAGGTCCACTACGATATCATATTTTAAACTTCAGTTGATGTGTAATGTTGCTGTGTGGACATAAACAACATCTCTGAATGTAAGATGCTCCAAGTTTAATGCAAAGGGAGACATTGGCTTTTACAGAGTTAGCTTAGCAAAGCCTACAGCGAACGAATTTGGGGACTACAAAAAAATACATCCGGGCTAATGAGATCACAAACGTTCCAGGTTACGCGCAATCACTGCGCATACACCTCACGCAGCAAAGGGGCATGGCCACAGACGCGTTAGAGAAAGAAAAATGCCATCCAAACGCTGCTTTTCCATGGATCTGTTTCACTATTTGGCCACAACCTGTAAGTACTTCTTTTTGTTCAAATTGATATCTTACATGCATAGTTTCTAGCGTTCATTGTAGGCTATGTTGTAGTAAGGACGTAAACAAGGATAAACAACGAGAAACGCGGTTTGTCACTAGCAATTATTATTAGCAATTTAGCTCATGCCTGCCAACATTTGTGCCTGAATTTCCCGAGAACGGGGTGTGTGGGGAGTTTGGTTTGGTGTGAGTTTTACATTTGAAATAATAGAGTATACTATGTACAGACATCCCAAGTCTCCCTGAGGCTCCGCCACCGCCCCCTCCCCTACTTGTTTACTAGATGTAAAACAAGAAAAAAGGATGTACAACACTGCGGTCAAGCCAGCAGCACTTCAGAAAAACAGTCAAGACGGCAGCAATGCACTGTTGAGCACGCGGATTATTACGGTAATTTTGTGAACCGTTTTACTCAGAATAAAGAAAATACCACATCATATCATTTATTCCTTTTTCTGCAACGTATGTTTCATTATTTATTTATTTACAACAGTGCGTTGCTTTCACAATAGGTTTGTCCGTGCTTTCATTATATTTTCTTTTATTTATTCAGCATAAACATACTCTTTATAAATACCTGAAGTGCGTTTTAATTTGTCCTAGCTTACTACAGTACAATGTCATTACGATTGCATTTTTATGACGTGGTTAAACCTCAGAAAGTGAACGAAAAACCAAAGTAGACGTTTTACCTGCTATCTATTAGATACGGAGACTTTACAGTCATCTTATAATGTATCATTTCCTATATACACTACTATGAGATGCTGAAATGAAATGCTGATGTCTTGACCACATTCCTCCTCTTACCAACGAACAAAAAAACAAAAACATACCATTTAGAAACATCTTGCAAGAGTCGCGTTTGCATGGGTTCAGCTGTGTCTTTTCATTTTCTGTGTCTGACTTAGGCTCAAACTGATATGGCTTCACTGACATGATTTACAGTCTGACAGACAGCATGCAGGAGAGGCATGACGTTTCCTGGTGACGTGAAGCCGATCCGCCAATCACAACACATTAGGTTAGCTGACTAATCAGAGCCCTTTGAGGGCGGGCCTTATAGGAGGAACCAGGAAATATGATGGTCGTTTCCCATAGATATATACACTAGATATCGCATACGGACCCTCAGCATGCGTCAATAGCGCCGCCACATTTGTACAGTGCTCCCAGGACAAATGTCATTCAACCGCACAAGTAAAGACAGTGTGCCAATGTGAAGATGCTGGACTTTAACGCTGCTTACGGGTGTAGTAACGAGCAAACAAAGAAAACAAAGCACAAAGGCAGATCATTTCATAGGTTCGTTTTTTTACGTTTTTTGTATGTTAAAAACTTTTGTGCTCAACAAGTAACGTTATTGATGATAATACAGTCTCTTACTGCACTGATCATAAGGCAAAGTAGCATCAACTTGCACTAAATTCTACGCTTATGCTAGTTTTGTTGAATAAAATCAACAAACAATGAAAAAGAAATATGACAACAAGATGCTACGGTGCTAGAAACGTGTATTATTGTCGGCTAAGTGAACGAGTCATTCACAAACGAATCGCTCCCTCCGTTAGAATGAGAAGTGAAAGCAGGAGAGGGGGTGTGTTTCACGACACGGATTAGATCAAATTTAACAGGGAGGGAGGATAATACATTTCCATGCACACAAACACACACTCTTTATCGGCAATGCCCGTGCCGTCACTTATCCATCGATGTAGAAAAGTGATGTAAAATTATAATTTTCGTAATTAAAAAAAATATTTGCGTACTGACCACCGGGGAAAACTCCCGATCATAGATATGTGTATATATGTGTATATCTCTGGCTCTGGATGGCCACAGTCCTCCACTGCACCTTGGTCCCACATTCATTTCAAAGGAGCGCTACCCTGTACTAAAATGGCGGCTCTATTGACTCATTCCTTCCAATAGACAACAACAGGGTAGGCGACATCTAATGATATCTATGGTCGTTTCCTTGTTAGCTTTGTAGCTATATAAAATGAAGGTAATATATGTGAACAAATAACGTGATTTTTTACAAAGGAATCACGAACACACATTGTTTTGCACCCCATAAACACAATCAAACCTTAAAAAAACCACTGTGGATCACCCCTTTAAAAGGTTTAAAACCACATGAGGGAGAGTAAATGATTATTTTATTGATTATTATAATGATATATATTATTTTACATTTTATTTTACTCACCTTTTTACTCATTACTTTTAACTCATATTTTTTTGAACACAATAGAAGATATTTTGAAAAATGTTGGAAACTAGTTGTCATTTGACTTTTATTGCAGAAAAAATATATATACTATGAAATTCAATGGGTCCTAGTTTCCAACATTCTTCAAAATGTTGTCTTGTGTTCAACAGAAAAAAGAAATTCAAATAAGAACAGGTGAAGAGTGAGTTAAGGATGACAGAATGTTTTTATTTTCAAGTTTAGCATGTAATACAATCATTCATTCATTCATTTTCCTTCTGCTTAGTCCCTTTTGTCAGGGGTCGCCACAGTGGAAATAAACGGCAACTATTGCAGCATATGTTTTACACAGCGGATGCCCTTCCAGCCGCAACCCAGTACTGGGAAACACCCATACACATTCACACACACGCACTTATACACTACGGCCAATTTTGTTTACCCAATTCACTTATAGCGCATGACTGTGGGGGAAACGGAGCACCCGGAGGAAACCCACGCCAACACGAGAACATGCAAACTCCACACAGAAATGCCAACTGACCCAGCCGGGACTTAAACCAGCGGCCTTCTTGCTGTGAGGCGACAGTACTAACCACTGAGCCATAATACAATATATACAATAAATATTGTAGAAACATTTATATTTAAGTAACAAACATATAGCATTGCCGTGAAATTCTGTTCAGTAGGACATCGAAAACAAATGTATTCACCCTATGCAAAATACTATTGTAATAATGAAATCTATAATGTTTAACTTTATTTTGACTCTTAAAGGCATAGTTCACCTAAATGAAAATTTGTAGGGAACGTTTTTACAATAAAGGAGTCTTTTTGCTGAAACTTTGGTTCTTTGTGAACATCCATATTATTATTTTTTGTACTATGGAAGTCAAGTTTTTAGCTTTCTTAAAAATATCTTCTTTTGTGTTTAACAGAAAAAAGAAACTCATAAAAGTTTAAACTACAAGAGGGTGAGTGAATAGTACATTTTTTAATTTTTGAGTGAACTATCCTTTTAATCCACAGTTTCCTCAAATGAGTCTTTTCAGGAGTCAGTCTGGAGTGCATAATGAGGTATGTACGCATGGGCTAAAGCTCATACGTGAGCTGACACTGTTTATTTTACAATGGGGGAGAACAAGAGTGTGTTGGAATTCAAATGGTACATGCTTATTTTGGATTGGATGCTGCAAGATTACATTTGCATACACAATCTCGGTTTGAAGAAATAGGATCCTTTTGTGTTTCATGTCAGACATTCATTATTATAATACATTTGGGGACAAATGAGACCACTAATGAAACCATTCACAGAATTTCAGTCAGAGAGACACATTATGATCATGCACTGGTATGTGCCATCAATGATTTTTAGAAATGGTGGTCTATGGATGAGTCATCTCTCTCTCTTAAGTATTCCCCAAGTTTCTGTAAAAGTTCAAATCCAGGTATAGCATAATGATGTGCTCATACTGTCCTGGCTCTTTTGATGAGGACACTGCTTTTCTGTCTTGCATATATTTTGATGTCCTGGTTAATGCCATGGATTATCAGTCTGCAGAAATCATGTGCAGCTAATTATTATTCCCTTCTTATTCTAGATTTGAGGTCATCATTGTCATCAGGCAATAAAGAAGTTATTTCAAGCTGATCTTTGTTCAAAGCATTCGTTTTATAACTCAACTTTGCCCAAGAAATGTATAAAAAACTGTCCATAAGTTTGGGGGTTGGTAAGATAGTTCAATGTTTTTGAATGAAGCCTTACATGAATTTCTTCAGTAGCCTAAAGCTGTAATGTGAAATAATTTTATAGTATTTTATTCCTATTTTAATATATATTAGCTAATGCATTTATTACTGTGCTAATTTATCCTGTGTTCATTGTCACATGATTATTAAGATGTTGGTTATGAACATCACCCTGCCCGCTGCCGTGTGAAAATTTGAACGATTCATTTGAACCGATTCATTTGCGTGTGAATTGGACTACGGAACTGTTTAAAAGACGCGGTTGCCATTTTGCTGCACACGGTTTGCTCAAGCTCAACGGAATAAACCAGGATGGAAACTACATTCAGGTTATAAGACTCCACTTCATAATCCAGCTTATCAATACGGATGTTTTAGTGGCATCAAAGGTCCAATAGGCAAAAACGCAGGCCTAATTTGTTCATTTTACCAAAGGAAACATATCTATTTAATATGTTACTAATGATACAAACTTGAACTTTTATATTTATTGTACTTCGCTTTGGAACTTAACAGACCATGGACACCATAATTTGTTATTAGCTACCTGACTGAAACTGAATATGGAGTAGGGGCAGGGCTTTATTTTGCACATAGTTCCATATAGCAAACTAACAGTAAGAGGGGCGTGACATCAGCAGAAAGACCGCCTCTCCAAACATGGAAGCAAATGGTCAGACTTTGATTGAAGATTACCAAAAAAAAAGTTTTTTAGTGGATTAACTTGCACTGATTAATTGTTCACCTAAAGAACAACAATTTGAGCTAGCAAAATAAGCATCGTAAATTTGGATTTTACACATTCAGACTTTAAAATTCTTTTTTTGTAGTTCATAGAAGAAAATAAACCATCTAGGTGTGTAGAAACTGACTTTTGCTCATAGCAGCTTTCATTGGCCAAGGGATGCACAGAGTCTTTGTGACTGACATGTAAAGTGTAAAGCAATCAATCACGGTTTGTATTGTTCAGCATCATGTTTAGGGCAATGGGAATGTAATGTTTATGTCACTACAAAAACAGGCAGGTCAAACTTATATTTTAAAGATATAGTATAATCTTTGCATACTTGTGTGTAGAAGATCAAAAGCGCTAATTGACACAGTTGACTTTCTTTTTTCATATGGGGGGGGTTTGCCATTGTGACAACTTTGTTTGCAGGTGAACTATAAAAGAATGCGACACATGTTAGAATTAGGTAGAATTCAATTACTTGGTGACTATTAAAACAAGTGTTATTTATCTGCTGGCAACATGCACTGTCCCTTTAATACTTGCTACAAGCAGACACACTTATCTGATTACATTCGCTAAGCACACATACATCTCAATAATTGCAGTTCTAAGACTGCAAAATGTTATTTTCAATACATTGTGCAGATGTAAGGAAATTTGTGTGGATCAGCTCTCTGTGGGCCTGGCCTTACTGAGGCCTGGCCTGTTTGTGCCGGCCTAGTCGTCATCTTTACCCTCCCTTTCTGCATTATTCACCATGTGGTGACCAAAGGGAAACTCTCTCTCTCTCTCTCTCTCTCTCTCTCTCATTTGAAATCTTTTTTTGCCATGCATTGAAGCACATTCCGCTTGACACAAAGACAAAGGACCTTGCACACATGTGCATCTCTTGAGTCCCTGGCAATATTAAACATTAATGCTAGCATAATTTCTGTGGTTCCCAAGGAGCTGAGGAGTGCAGGCCCACAGTCATCAGTGAGTTATGTGTTTTTCCCAATGGCGAAAAGATTGTCAAAATCAATTGTGTGCAGGGTAGTGAGACAACTCAGTGTTTAAAGGCGCATTTAAGAGCTAAGCAGAAGGCCAGACCACAGAGAACTATAGCATGCTTGATTTTTACTTAGAAAATGGTTAACCTATATATTGCGATTTTTAAAATAACATCAATGAAACTGTTAACTCAAACGAGCTGGATGATAAATGTAAATCACAATTAACAAAGATACATTCATAACATTTCATATCAACTTCATTTCTAACATTGCATAAGCCTTCACATGTATTAAAATAGTCTCTTATGCTCAATTTATTGCTTGATTTATATGCCCGATTTATTTAATCAAAATTACACAAATGAATGAAATGCTGCTAATTTCAAATAGTACAATTACTTCCGCTTTCAGCATCCTGTCATCCTTTAAAATCATTCTAATATTGGCCTAATTTCAAGAAACCTCACTTCATAATGTTCAGAATGGTTGTGCTTTTTGATATTTTTGTGAAAAACACAAATGGAAAAAGAACAGCATTTATTAGTAGCAGAACATTTTCACCATTATCAAAGTGTTTAGAGTCACTTCTGATCAGTTTATGCATGTCATTTCTTATCAACAACAACCTTTTAGAACACTGCTGTATATATCAATCAATATGTTGAATATAAATATCGCAAATGTGTGTATATACATATGTAACCGTGGACCACAAGTTAAAATTGACATATCACCCAGAATCTTATTTATTACGCTTTCTATTGATGTATTTGGCAGCGATACAACATTTTGACCATCTGGAATCAGAGGATTGAAAAAAATGTAAATATTGAGAATCATCTTTAAAATTAAACTAAGTGAACTAAATTAAGTTCTTAGCAATGCATATTACGTATGAACAAAGGTTTCGATATACTTACAGTAGGCAATTTGCAAAAAGGAGTGGTGATATTTTATTGATTTTGTGTTTTTTTTTTTTTTACAGTATTAAAATGTCTTAAAGCATGGCTGATCACTTTCATAATTTGAAATAATATGAAATTTATGTTTGTTTTAACATTTGAAAAAAACCAATATTGTATAGCATAATGATTATTGCATTATTTAGAATGCTATCACATTTTTCTTCAATATGGCACAGCAATACACCAAATAAACAAGCGCACACTTGTCTGTAAGCATATGAACCAGTGTGTCCACCTCAGGCCTTGCACGTGTGCACCGACCATTCTGTCAGTTCACCACACAGCTGCATGAGTGAGCAGATTCCACATTTAGCCAGCCATTATTTATGTGCTGCGTAGACCCAACCCCACCGAGCACGGCAAGACACTTTAACATCAAAGCCCGATGAGCAGGGCCTCCACTTTCCCCGTAGGACCACTGCTCTTTTGATTCCCTTCTATCTCTGCCCGTCTCCTCTCTCCACGTGGAGTGTTTCCCCTCACCCAGCGCCAGCTTCCAGGGTCACCCGACGCAGAGCAGGGGCCTGCCGAGGGTTTCTCTCTCCTCCCGGGCCCGCCGTGCCTGTGAATTACAGCGCCGTTCCACGTTATTAAACATGACACTCCAGCAAGATAATGGAGGCTTTCTTCATCCCCATTTGAAATCCTAATCTCATTTCTTTGATTAATAGGCACTGATCTGCATATCAAGGGCTCTTGTTAATTTACTCCAGCAAAACCCCCATTTTTATGATGCACTCGCGAAAGAGATGGAGAGAGATTGCGAAGGGAAGGGGGGGTGTTTGCCCATATCAGTGCTCCCAGTCTCTGCCCTCCTCCTCACGGTGATCTGATGCATGCGGAGTGAGATGAAAGTGCTGGGGTATAAACATGGGGGCAGCGCTTTGACTGATAGGATGTCTTTTTGTGGATGCAGATCTCTTCTGGATCATCACCGCAGGTTTCGCATTCCGCACGCCGCATTATGTGAGAGGAGACATGACAACGCCCCTCCGTTCTGCTTCCCGAACTGTTCAGATCATGAGGAAGAAAGAGTGCCTTCATTTCATCACAGGCCTTCAGCCCTTTTCAAAGACCTTGCGTGTATCTCCATTATTCACTTTTATGTTATGCGTCTCACAGTCACTCTCTCTTTTTGAATCGAAGTTCAGAGCTGGCCGAATGGTGATGTTAAAAATACGACTTTACCACTCATAATGTACTCTCTGCAGCCTTTGTTTATGTGTCTTGAAAATTGGAGTTACCAATTAATCAGGGCTTGGTGCAAAAATATCACTAAAATCACCAAAACAAGCCTCATTAATTCTGCTCACATAATCTACTATAACTATAGTGATTTTAGTTTTGTATAGAAATGAAAAGTGTTAGGTATAACTAATTACATGTAATCTGGTTTGCGCAATCATATTTAAAAAACTGTGTACTTGTAATTATTAGATTGTTACATCTTAAAGTGTTCATAGTCGATATAGATGATAATTACTTTTTATGATTGACCAAATTACAGATAATTTTCACAATGATTAAACAATGATGTCCATTCTTCCGAATTTAGAGACAACTAAATAAGTAATTAAAAATAAGAAAGTTGTAAAAGTAACCCATTGCAGCATTGTCTTTGTTTTAAGCAAAAGCTCTAGACCACTGTCATTTTTTTCTCTGTAGCCAGAGTATGACATTTTTACCAACACAAAAACCTGACCTTTTTCAGATTGATTAAAATGAATCATTTCTTGATAACCCCCTTGCACCCTTTTTTCCTGAGTGAAAGTAATAGAAACCAGAGAGTTAACTAGAACATGACAAACATTGACCAGTGAATACTAACAAGGTGAACGTTTCACAAATTATTATTATATGTTTTATTTCTTTGGAATGCTGATTTGACAGTAGCTTAAACTGGAATGCAGATGTAAATTCATGCTCTTTACCAAAAACAGTACAATATGTAATCTGTAAAAACCTCATATTTTAAAGAATAAACCAAAATCTTTGTCACTGTTTGAGTTAGGACTGAAATCATGTCAACCACACTGTAAAAATATGCTTGGTTCCACACAAACCGATTTGTGTTGGGACACACATGAAGTAATTAATTTAACTTATTAGTTTTTACAAATTTAAGTGGGTCGAAGATACCCACTTAAGTTGGTAAGTGGGTTGTCCCCCCAAAAACATTTAAATTGAGCTAAAACAACACAATTCTTAAGTAGTTTGAACAAACAGCAAATGTCATTTTTTGAGTGCACAGGTAAAACCATATCCTCACACACACAATTGTTGTTTTTAACAATATGCATGAAAAACATATATTTTGCATAGTGCATAAAATTATATTGAATTTTATCAAATCTCTGTTAATATTTCATCAAGAAATGTATAATATTGATAATTATTGTAGTGTGACACGGTGGTTAGCAGTGGTTAGCACTGTCACCTCACAGCAAGAAGGTCGCTGGTTCGAGTCCCGGCTGGGTCAGTTGGCATTTCTGTGTGGAGTTTGCATGTTCTTCCCGTGTTCACGTGGGTTTCCTCTGGGTGCTTCGGTTTCCCCCACAGTCCAAAGACATGCGCTATAGGTGAATTGAATAAACTAAATTGGCTGTATGTGTGTGAATGAGCGTTTATGGATTTTTCCCAATACTGGGTTGCAGCTGGAAGGGCATCTGCTGTGTAAAGCATATGCTGGATAAGTTGGCGGTTCATTCCGCTGTGGCGATCCCCTAGTGTTTCGGAAGTGTTGCAGAAGTATAAATGCACGGCTACGCACAAGGCAGGCACCTTGGGTCACGGTGATCACTCGACGCAGAAGTATAAATCAGCCTTAAGCCGAAGGAAAATGAATGAATGAATGAATGATAATTATTGTTATTTTATTGCCCCTAAGTAAATATTGCCTCTTAATGGAAAAGCTGGTTTTTAAAACTTCTGACAGGATTTAGAGGAAGCATAAGCATAACAGTTCTAGAGTGGGCATCCATCCAACCCCAGCATGCAGTTGGTGTGAAAAAAGCACGTGTGACCTTTCCAGCCCAGTGGAGCCATCCAAGGTATGAAATGCCTAGGGCTCGAGAGCATCTGATCGCCCACCTGCAGGCAGGAGCTCGCTCGAACGCAGGGTGATGCTGGAGCTCAGTATAGTCTCCTTCAGTCTAGTGTCTCAGTGGCGAGATGTAGCAGCGTGTTGGTATGTTTGCATGGCTGAGGAAGCTTGTGAGGAATGCAGACGTGGTCGAGAGAAACTCTTCAGCCGCTCTGAGACTTTCAAGCATGTGGAGAGGCTGGTGGGGGGAGGAATGAATCCCCCCCCCGGAGGCTGAACTCAACTGATCCGAGAGCCAACTATTGTTTTGCGTACCTTCATCTGGCGCACAGTGATTATCCCTCTCTTGCAGGAAATGTAACTACACTTCACCTATCAGTGGTTCATCTTTCAAGTATGCCTCCATCTGAATGCTCTCTGATTTGTTTTGGTTTTCAGCCGTGGTGAAGAGAACAGGTAATGGTCATACTGTCGGCTGATTTGCGGAGGAAAAGGGCCCTTCAGACATTTATGAAACAATCAGGACAAAAGATGCAGTCTTTGTTGTTACAGAAGGATTCTTAACACTTTATCCTATTGTCACTTCTATTGTGAGGATCGGAGATGTGCAGCCATTAGCACTTTTGGAAAACTGAAGCACACACAAAGAAAAGATGCTCAGCTGTCTGTTCAGCCGTCTTAGACAACAAAGACCAGTCTATGTGTTTCTTTTGTAAACAAAGTGCTAATATTTTGTTTGTGTACTACGACTTAAAGACGAGGTCTGTAATTTCTGTAATTTTGAAACTGCAAAAAAAAATAATGACAGGTTTTTGAAACCCCTTCCGATCGACAAACAGATCCTCAAACTCACACCATTGGTTGAAATGGTGTTGCTGTGAGACTGGTTCATTTAAAGTTATTGGTTTTATCTATGGATCATATTATTAAACTTTACATTATTGTGAAATATGCAAATGTTAAGTATTTTGAGAGTACACAATTACCTCATTTGTAGTTCTTTATGGGAGTGAGCAGCTGAAAATGTTGGTGCACTTTGGAAATTTTTGCACATGGGTAATGGGCAACATGGGTAATGTAGTTTTTCTGACATTATCTATTAACAAGCTTTAAAGGGTTGTCAGTTATTAATAAAATCAGTTTTATTATGAAGAAAATGAATTAAGTTTCCACTTCTAGAATCCAACTTTATTAATAGCATAATAGTATTTACATTTTTACTTTTTAGAAAGCCTGTTTCATATATGCTGGGACTTATTTTAACAGGTTAGCAGTTTTAAAAAAGTTAATTATAATGAAAACTGAAAATAAGAAAAATAAAAAAAAATCTATAAATGCTACTATAGTATTATGCTAAAGTAACACTGCAGGTTAGAGCATTAACAGCACCAATGTTTAATTTGTCAGTGAATTGTGTCATATTTGGCTATTTCGTTTTTGAAAGTAGGAAACTGAGGGTGGCGCAGTGGCTTAGTGGTTAGCACTTTTGCCTCACAGCAAGAAGGTTGCTGGTTTGAGTCCCAGCTGGGCCAGTTGCCATTTCTGTGTGGAGTTTGCATGTTCTCCCCGTGTTCGTGTGGGTTTCCTCCGGGTGCTCCGGTTTCCCCCACAAGTCCAAAGACATGCGCTATAAGTGAATTGGATTAACTAAATTGGCCATAGCGTGTGTGAGAGTGTATGGGTGTTTCCTAGTACTGGGTTGCGGCTGGAAGGGCATCCACTGCGTAAAACATATGTTGGAATAGTTGGCGGTTCATTCCGCTCTGGTGACCTCTGATAAATCAGAGACTAAGCTAAAGGAAAATTAATGAATGAAGAAAATGAAAGTTGGAAACCCTTGTTAACTTATGTGTGTTTGCATTTATTAAATAAAATAAAAATATTGTTGAATGCAAGTATTGTTTATTTCCTCAATAATAAAGGAAATACTTTTACATAAAAATCTTCTGCTCTCTTGTGTATCAAAAACTGCTTTCATGCGCAATAAGAACTATGCATATATTAGCAGCTTACTTAAACTTGGATACCTCAAGGTATATTAGCATCATAAAACTACACACTTCACTTTTAAAAGAACATTCTCTTCCAACTGTTATCCTGTCCGTTTCGCTAACATTCTCACACACGCGCGCACACACACACACGCACACGCACACACGCACACGCACACACACACACACAAAAAAAACAGGAGATGTTATTAAGATGCTTTTTAAATGATGTACAGCTTTTCCTCATTTGTGGCTCTTAGCCAGAGGTATGATAAGGTAATTAACCAGCTCATTTCAGGAACACCTCAGAGGGACTTAAAGCCAGACAATGGCTAATTTACGGGTTAATTATTAAAATGGGGGAAAGGTAAACATCGTAAGAATCAATTTGCCAGCTTCCACTGCACTGGGGAATCCTGAGGAAAATCTGCTCAAAGATGCTTCGCAGCAGACAAAACAACGGATGGGCTCACAGCCACACAGCTGAAGATTGCTGTGGAATAAATGAAGGGTGGGCTTCGCTGGCAGCACAATCACAATTATGTCCTCTCACACATAACAGTCTTGAAGGTGGCGTCGGATGGCCAGGCGAAGCCGTCTCATAAAAGATGCTCCTTGGAGAATAGAGGTTACAGACCAAGTGCAATACAGCTGACAGGTTTACTTGGCAAATAATGCCAGGGGATATCTGTTGCTTCAAGATTATGAGTCGTCCACAGCGGCTGAATGTTAGAAATTATAAACAGCTCTTTCATATGTGTCATGAAGGTGGCGATGACATTGTCAAAGAAAGGTCCATTGTGGTTCTGTCTGTTTGATGATGCAGAGGCCAGCCACGTTTTTTGTGTGTATGTGATCTACAAGCACTGAAATTGTGATTCTAATCACATTGCAGTCTGTGAAAATAACCTGGTTAAGATAATTAAAGGGTGAGTCTTCTGTGTGACTGGCACTCTGGGCATAAATAACCTGGAAATATTCGTAATAACCATGGTAACGGAGAAGTAATTGCTGCAAAGTTCCTTGTCTCTGAGATGTGATTGGAAGAAAAGGACAAAAAAATTAGTCCTTGCTCACAGTTAAACCTTCATTAATTGTATGCATTGTGTGCATTTATTTGTCACAAAGGACACTCTCAGTCTCTCGGGGGCCCTTTCTTACGGTCAGAATGAGGGCAATTAGCCTTAAGGCTTGTGAAATGTTTTCCTCTGTTGGAGAAAGGAGTCAGATTTGACCAAGTGTGCAGATAAGGGCTGTGAAAATCATGTCAAGTGGCAGCTTTTAAAGCCGTTTAAATCAAAGCTTGCGTTCCATTGATTGAAATCTCTTTCTGGAGGCACACTTTTAAAACATTTTGTCTTTAAAGACTGTGTTTATTCTTGGTATTGAGATACATTTTTGTTCATCATGTGTGGATGGAATTAAACACCGGTTTAAATGGGTCCTTTGAAATGTATGAACATGTCCACTTCTGACCTGTTTTAGAGGTAGTTGAAAACAGTGCAAATGCTCAAGATTGAGGATGTTTAAATAGCCACAAAATACCATCTACTCTTTTCATACTCTTTTCATATTTCGGGACTTATTGGTGATACCAAGCAGATAGGATTTCTGATTCAATTTCAAACACAAACTTCTAGTGTTCTGAATTTGTTTTTGGCTGTCCAAGCAGAAAACTAGGGGATTCAAGCGTAGCGCTCAAACCCAATTGTAATTTTAGAAAAGTCCAAAGGTCACCTTTGCTCTGCTTTAAAACTGATAAGGCAGACCAAACTTTAAGTCATAGAGACTTCAAGTCAGGATCAAACAGAAGTTAAAGGTGTCAAAAGACGAAAATCTGGTTATGATATAGTTGAATAATAAGAGTCCAGCACATGGAAATGGCATACCGTGAGCCTCAAATACCATTGATTCCTTGTTCTTATGTACATCCTGTGAGTGTAAAATCCTGGTAAAATCAGGCCAATCATAACAAAATACATACTGTTATGTTGGACACGGGATTATTAGTGTGCACTCCCCAAACTGCATTTGATTGGCCACAGTTTTGATTGGCCTTTGGCTTTAAAGTCTGTGTGAATTGAATGTTGCTGAGACATTTGTTTCAGTATGTTGATGTACTTCCTACTGAAACTGAATATTGAGCAGGGCAGGGCTTTTTTGGCGCATCCTTTCCTCATAGCAAACTAACGATAAGAGGTTCGTGGTTAAGAATATTGTTGCGGAAAGCCATTAAACTGATATCAACAGAGAAGAACCGCCACTTCAAACACGGAAGAAAATGGTCAGAGTTTGATTTAAGATTACCAAAACATTTTTTTTTCAGTGGATTAACTGTCACGAATTAATTCTTCACCTAAAAAATCTGTGCTGGCAAAATAAACACTGCAATTTTTGATTTCACACACTTTAATTATGTCGAGTTCAAACTGCATGATTTTAGCCCGGATTTTGACTCGCCGACAGGTTTTGAGAAATCGCCGACAAATGCCTGAAATCACAGGCAAATAAGTGCTCATTCACGTGAGTAACAATCACACTGTGTGAACTATCAAAGACGCTATCTAAGATAATCGCTGATGAGTCACCAACACCCATGAGATATTTGGCTTGCTAAATATCTGGACCTGTCAGTGATTCAAAATCATGTCGTGTGAAATGTGTTTTGATTGAAAATAACATCGGCGATTACCAACAGCCAATGAGAGAGCAGCATCCACTAGTATGGGTATCTGCTGGCCAGCGGGAGTTAAAAGGGCTTCTTTTCTGTCTATTTAGGCCCAAGAAATGGAGGAAAAACTAGTGGAAATTTGGCAGGAGCACCCGAGTCTGTTTGACGTGTCATCTGAGCAATACCACAACAGGGTCAAAAAAGTTGAAGAGAACCTTGTTTCCATGTCACATCTCGCTTGTGTTTGGTTGTGAGACGTAGTTTGCGGACCGAGACAAAGTTGTCGGCGATTCTTCCTATTGTAAAGTCATGCAGTGTGAAACCCCCTGTCGCTGATTCATCTTGCAGTGTAAACACAGCAGCGACGGAATACTACCCCAGATAGTCATGCAGTGTGAAAACATCTGTGACGCGACTACTTTGAAAATCGTGCAGTTAGAACTCTGCATAAGGAGCCGTTCTTATAAGTCAGTTATCTGTTCACAGCCATCACATCGCAAAATGCAGGATATACAGATTATAAATTTATTCGGCCAAAATAATAAATTTGGCCAACCTAAAAAGGCATAAGGTCTGTTTAATTCTTTATTTTGTTAATTTAATTTGCATATTGTGAAATTGGCTACATATGTTTGTCATGAGGCAGCAAACACATATAGACTGCAGAATATAAGCGTTCAATGAACATTTATGTATCGTGTCATATCATCTAACAACATATTTATACATGCATTCCTGTTCTCTGTTCCCTCATATATCAGTAATATAACCGAGCCCGCAGCAATGCATTATGGGATTTCCTTCTCTGGAAAGAATGTCAGGTCTTCTGCTGCCACTGAAGCCCACATAAGAGACTCTGTCAAGCTAACTCCTCTGTAAAGCACGTCTTCGCTCAATCACACAACAACAGGTTTGAATCATGCAAAGCAGCGAGGCGCTGGAATCCTGTGATTAATAAAGATATTATTCAAGCCTGCAATCTCTTCACTGTGTACAGGCGAAGGAGAATTCCTGGCATGTGAGCGAGTGGGAAAGTTCATTGTGATCGAGCGCAAGGTAGACGTGGAGAATGCAGAGCGAGTGGCACCATGTTGGAGGAATGGTTGCCAGAAGCGCAGAGAACGAGATCACCCAGATACTGCTCATTCCTGCTCCGCCACTGTGCACTCGGGTTATGCCGCTCATCTCTGGTCTGTGCATGTGTGATGGTCAGCTAATATTCAGGATTCTGTGGAGGAGAAGGGGCCGTTTTCAGGGCCTGCGGTGCTCCACCTCTCGATGGGGGACAGTGGAGGGCTTTGTTCCCCGCTCATGCCTTGCATTCCCCATGTAGCCAGGCCTATGTGTTCAAGGCAGAGTTCATAGAGTGGGGACAGGGGCCTTTTCTCTTCTGCTAAATCCTGCCCCAGGCACACACCCATTACACACAAAATGAACCTTGGGTTCCGGGATCCATATAATTAAATAAGAACAGCCTGAGACAATGAGAGCAGAGTGGGATGCTGTAAGGTGCAGGATGGATGTTTGGGTGGGGATTAATAAATGCCTGGCGGCAAGAGGAACAAAATATTGTATAAGATGCTTTTGGTTTAGTGAGTGTGACGGAGAATCACATATGAATTTATTGGTTAAGGGCTGTATAAATAGAATGAGAACTATGACAAATATACAGTTTTAAATTTTGCATTTGGCAAAAAAAGAAAGCTGCACAACTAATAATACACATTTAAAAAATATTTGTTAATTAATTGTTGCCTTTTAAATTGTATTTATTAGGACTGTGCAACTAATTGAAATTCAATTTCAAATTTGGTTTCCAATGATTATGAAAAAATAATGATAAAATGATTATTGTGTCATATCCTGACCTCTTTTCAGCAGTCCATATTTATTGCTCTGAAAAGCCCAAATTCACATGAAAATCTGACCTGACGTTTGCAGCAAGATGACTTGATTTGAGTGTATTAGATTTATTCATGTTTTTAAAAGCACACAAGAGAGCTTGTGTTGTTCTGTCCATGTGCTCAGCCTCAGAGATGGAGCAGACCATGGACGTGTAAAATCATCTTTTAGCTTGAACTGCACACCTAAATGGTCAAACAGATGCAAAATGTCTCAAAAATGCAGCACTTAGTGATTATTCAGATATTCAGTCAGTTGTTATGTAATAAATGAACATAAAGAGTTGAAAAAATGCATGAAAATGAGTATGAAAATGCATGTGTAACAGTAAATCGGATCCATGTGGCTCTTAAAGTGACAGTGGGTTATAATCCTGCTGTGGGCTATATTACTATTATATTTATATTTATTAATCAAACAACAAAAGACAAGGACAAAATCCCTCACTGACTAAAGGACTTTTGTCGATTTAATAAGAATCAAATCCAGTTTAATTTAATACAGTGAATACTATGCTTAAAGCACAGTTTAGATTTAATATACAGTAAAAGGTGTAATAGCTACCTTAGATAAAAGAAAAAATAGCAAAAGATAAATTGCCACCATTTACGTAAGCAACCCAGATGATATATAATTTTTAACTCTAAATAAAATAATAAAAGTCACTTTGTTACACTTTTAACATCAAAAGTTGTCAGGGAGGAGATCATGGTAATGCAATTCAGAAGTGTAAATTAATAGAAAACACCCATGAATCACAAACTACAACAAAATGAAATTTTGAAAAAAAAAAAAACTTGTATGGGTTTGATTACAGGACTAAAAACAGTATATTTTTGTTGTTTGTTTTAAATACTTTTGTCTTTAACAGAACAGTAGAGAGTATAGACAGGAAAGCATGGGGCAGAGAGATGGGAACAGGATCAGCAAAGCACTTCGAGCTTAGAATTAAACTTGTGTGGTTTCAAGCACCTTAATGCTATATGTCAGCGCACTAACCACGAGGCTACTGTGCCGACTAAAAAATATGTACTGAACATACACTAAAATATACTGAAACAGTTCTTAAAAGCTCAAAAGTTTTGTGAGCAGCAGACAACTTTGTCAATGATTCCCATTAACACAGATTCACATGCCAGGCCTGTAGAGGGTATTGTCTTTCACCAACAGGTCAATACCAGTTCAACATGCTTAATTGGGCATACCGCTGCAAATTTTTAAGGGGTTAAAACAATTGAACAAAATGATTATTAATGAGCTAAAAACATTTACTCTCATCATATACCTTACAGCAGACTACAAAATTACAGCACATGCTTATAATACAGTACAAATCTTATGCAGTGGTATAGATGCTAATATACTGCAGTTATTGTCATAGTTATATTTACAGTCATCGTTCTTGGTGTGAACAAACCTTTAGTCAAAGAAATAGCCAAAGTAAAAGGGGATTGTTGTTTAGGCAAATTTATGACTTGCTACATATTAATGACTGTACATTAAGGGCTGAAATACTGAAAGCTGCTTTATTTTTTTAATGCAACACAGTTACAGATAACTGTAAAGTAGGGACCAATTTTTTTCCCTTCTGCATTGTAACATACATTAAAGATAAAGGTCCTTGCACATGGTCTATTGTTCCATAAAGCACTAAAATTATTATTTATAATTTTAAAAAATATGTTTCTTAAAGAAACACTTTTTTTTTTTTTAACTCCCTTAGACTTAAACAGTGGAGCTTTACCAATTTTCCAATCCATTGATTTCCGGGTCATGCTGAAGCACTTTTAGCTTAGCTTAGCATAGATCATTAAATCAAATGACTATGAGCATCTCACTTAAAAATGACCAAGGAGTTGTTATAATTTTCCTATTTAAAGCTTGACTCTTTTGTTGTTACATCGTGTACTAAGACCGATGGAAAATAAAAAGAATTGCTATTTTCTTGGCCAATATGGCTAGTAACTATACTCTTAATCACTTGCATTAAGATCTCTTACATGCTTTTTAAAAAAGAGATAGGGCAATTCTTCATTCCACGTCTACTTGAACAAAGGAAGACTGCTATAATTAGCTAGCTAACAGCTTCATTTTGTAATGTGGCTCCACACATTTGATGTCCGTGGCTTTTGCCTGCTTGTACTGTCGAACAGGGCTCTGCTTGGCGCTCAGTGATTGGCTGACTGGTTTTCGCTGGGAGAGGAGTGGGGAGTCGCCCCCGGGCCGCTGTTGTTACCTCCATCCAAAAGAATTGGAGCAGACATTTCAGGGCTGGCTGTGCTGCAAGCTCCCTGTAGAGGATTTGTTTAATGGAAATTTGGTGTAGGCAACATCCCCCAGAGGGACACTGAGCTGTAACAAATCACAAGGACGTGTGCAGAAATATGACATTTTACCCGCCACTGGCATCACTAATCATTAACACCATGATGTACTAGTGCATGCACACGCACGCACACACGGCCTGTGAGTCTGCACACCTGCTTCTGCCTCCATTTTGTGTTGGCCATTAACGTGCGAGCAAAGGCCCTGACTGGTTTATCAACATGCTTCAGGCATTGATGATCAATCTAAACAATTAGATGCTGAGCTGCCGGTGATGTTGGGATGGTAAAATATCCAATTTAATCATGTATTAATGTGCAAAATAGATTTGTACGATGGCTTTGTTAGAAACCTATAGCTGCCTTGGGAGCTTGCTACATAGGGAGATGCCTTCTAAGAAAGCATGTTTTGTGATCATATGAAGGAATTTTCTGGATGATTATGTTTTTCACATATTTTTATATATATTTATTATAAATTATATATTATAAAAACATTTATATTTTGTCAATTTTTATATAAAATACATTTTAGGTAAAAAGGTAGTAATTTAAAAGAAATAGAACTGTATAAAACAAGTATAATAAACATTAATAATATAATTAATAAACTATGTAAGACTTTAATTTACCTTTAAACTATTTAAAATATATTTTTAATATATATTTTTGATTTCTTTTCAACATCTTTCTTTAGCTTCAGGATTGTGCATTATAGAAGGCCATTTAATAAAGTCATCTACAGATCTTTGCAATTTACATAAATATGCACAATGTATGAAACACATGTATTTGGGGTAAATTAATTTTTTCGATAAATTAAATATAATCAATTAATAATTAATTAATTTAATAATTTAACTATATTAAATGCATTTAATATTTGAATGTGGTGGTTCATTCCGCTGTGGTGACCCCTGATTTAAAAAAAAAAAGGGACTAAGCTGAAGGAAATTGGATGGATGGATGAATGAATGAATGAATTAATTAATAATCTGAATGTTTTTTTTTTATTGATACTTTCAACTGTTGCATTCAATGAATTAGAAGTATTTTTTAATAATCAACTTAAGTTACTCTTTCTTCTGCTATTCTGCATTGTGGGCAACCACATAATCTAAATTTTCTATACATAAAACAAATATATGCACATTTTATTTATTTTCATCAATTAAATAATAATTAATTAATATTTAATTAAATAATATATAATTCATCAAGAAAAAGTATATTAGTGTTAAAAAATATATATATATATATATTTCTCTTTCTTCATCTACAAGATTATTTCTATGTATCATGGGAGGCCGCATAATCATGTTGCCTAAATTCAGAACAGCCTTTTGACATCCTAAAACGCAGCCTGCAGTGGCGGCTCGCTAGTTTTTGGAACAGAGCTGTAATGTGCTACATGCACCATAAAGCTAATGCAAGGAAGGAGGGGAAGAGATGAGATTAAGCCGAGGGGTGAAGCCCCAGCAGAGGTGGCCGGTCTGTTGTGGAAGTTAAGGATGGAGGAGGCAGGAGTCGGTGGGCGGGTGAAACTGTCTAATGCAGACAGGAATGAGCTCCGACAGCTCCACTAAGGACAGAGGAAGGAGCTTATTTCATGGCTGATTTGTTTTAATATCTGGAGCAACAGCAGGAGAGTGTGGGATAGAGGGATCGACGGCAGCGGAGGAGTGCAGGTCCGGGGGCTGTAAAAGGAGAGGAAGAAAGGGAGAGTGTGCCGAACTGAGGAGACAAGATACGGGATGGAAACAAAAGGGGAGGTGGTGAGAGGACTAAGTGTTGCCAGGTGGTCAAGGCCAGAGAGAACATACAAAATAACTTAGAGAAAGAGCTGCGGTGTGAACCTGCATCTCAGTCTGCACACTTTTCCTGGGCAAGAAAATGAGTAGGACGGACAAATACTCAGTATTCATGATGCAGTCGGCGAACGAAAAAAACCCCGGATGGTGTTCTGCGTCTGCTGAGATTCTCAACTGTACATTCAGTTGTTGCTGAGCAATTCCATGCAAGTGTCAGCCTTGCCATGAATAAATAAACTTTTCACCAAAATAGGGAAATCCTTTCTGTTTATGTACACTCTGAAAAATGCTGGGTTCCACAAAACTGATTTGTGTTGGGAAAACATGAAGGAATTAAGTTAACGTATTAAGTTTTATAAATTTAAGTGGATTGAACATAAAACAATTAAGTTATCCACAAAAATTGAGGAATTGTGTTATTTCAGCTCATTTTAAATAAGTAGTTTGAACAGTTTAAGTAGTTTTGAGTGTAGGCTTGAACTTGTACTGTAAAAATACTCAAAAAATGTCAACGTTTGCAAACTATTTTAGGTGATTTACCAAAGTCACACAAGTTTTCACAAAGCCACAAAATTACACATCTGTCACATCCGCAAAGGACAGATGCCACATCTATAACAAAGCTTTGTCCTTATAAATGTAAAAATATAATAAATATTGTTTTGTTTTATAGAGAGACAACTCTTATCCTTTTGATTAGTATATTTCTTTTGGGTTGTACGGTTTAATTCACATAATTTCTACAAATAATTTTGTATAATGTTAACGGTTTTTTACATTTTTTACAAATTGATATTTTTCTGATCCCTTATCTCTGTTTATAGTTGTTTTGGAAAATATAAACAGATGTTTCAATATACTATTAGCTTATAAATCATCTGTGAATTTATGTTTCTGGTTTTTATTGCAAATGTCACATTCATAATACTGGAATTGCTGGCTGTAAAACAGTGGATCTCAAACTTTTTTTTCTGGCGCCCCCTCAAATGCCACCCCACCTCTAACTGCCAAATAATTCCCTGAAACCTATAAAAATGTAGATATATTGTTTTATATACGATAAACATTCTTTAAGATAATGTTCTACAATCACCTCACTGTGTTTTGCTGTTGAATAATTAATAGGGAATAATAAATCTGAACACAAGATAATAATAAAGTAATAAATGTAATATTTCAGTGATGCTGCTTTGTATGGACAGTTTATAATCAGTGGCTGCAGCAGAGTATGAAATTAACTTTTCAAGTAGGGGGCAATATTTGAATTCCTGGGGGCATTTTTTAATGGCATAAAGGCAATTCTTATAATTACCTTTATAATTAAATGTATCTGCGTTAAAATTATATTAAGCCAATTTAAAATTCTATATGAATTATACAGTAAGAAAAACAGGAACTATTACAGGGTTGGACTGCATTATGATGACGAACATCATTATTGTTGATTATTGCTTTTTAATAGTTTAATAATCATTATTAAAATATTATGTTGATTAATAGATAACTTTTAAAAACATTTTGTCCAGTGAAACAGCACATCATATTCTGGCTACTCTGACAAAATATATAATTTTTTCTAATTTATTTGTTGTTGTTTTACGTTAGAGAATATGAGAGAGCACAGAATTGGAAAAATATAACAAATTCAATATGTGTGTCTATTGTACATACTGTTAAAATTGTACATTGTACAGACTGTATGAGTACATATTGTTGTTCAAATGTTGTCATGTGCACTTGAATCCCAAACATACTACATACTACTTTTTATGCATATGTTAATGTATATATACTATGGCTGGGTTATATGATGATATACTGTATATAGCAATATTACATGCCATCCATAAGAGAAGTTGTATTCAGTGTATAAAGTGCTATGCAAATATATGGGTGTGATAACTATGGGTGTGAAAGAGGATCTTTCTCAGCCTTATTTGTGCCATTAGCCATGCCCATATATGAGACTTTTGACACGCTGCCAGTTTATCAGAGGAACTATACACTAAAATGTGAGTAAATCAGTAGCATATGCAACAAACAAAAGTGTTAGCTCTTAAACACACTGATTAGCGCATGAGAGTTTCATGTTCCTTGTCAAACTAAATATTCTTATTCATATCAATGGATGTGCAGCATTTCTGACATGCCATAAACCCTACTGTGTGTTTGTCACTATATATTTCTTGGTGGAGAGTGCTCTGTGTTTCTCTAAAACACAGAAAGATCACATCTTACATACCAAAGAGAATTGAGATGCTACATATAAATCATTGTTTTAATGACTGAGTATGTTTTGAATTATTCAGCCTTTAAGAACTAGTAGAAAACACTTCCTGCTTTGTTCGTTAATGGCTGGAAATAATAACATTGGCCACTTATAGTATGAGCACAGTGGAACACAGCCTTTTAAAGTATACTCAAAATGATAGCATGCATACAGACATGTGCTTGACACGTGTGCACTAGAAAGATGTAATCCTCAATAAGAATGTCTTTGTACTTGTTTTAAATATAGTTGATATTTGATCTCTCAAACTTGCAGTCTACAACACATTTCTGTTCTTCTATATTCTTAAAAATAAAAGTTCTTTATTGGTATCGATGGTTTCATGAGGAAAATTTAAGATGGAAAAGGTTCTTTAGATCAATAAAGGTGCCATATAAAAAATGGTGGGTTCCACACAATTCCTTCATGTTGTCCCAACACAAATCGATTAAAGTAACTTAATTGTTTTAAGTGGATTGAACATAAAACAATTAAGTTGTCCCAAATAAAACTTAAGAATTGCGTTGATTCTGTTCATTTTAAATAAGTAGTTTGAACAAGCAAAAAAAAAATATTATTATTATTTTTTTTAAGTCTATAAATCTGGATATGCCTATGGCATAGCTGGATAATAACATTTCAGTTCATAGAAATGACATTCTGTGATCCTCAAATACAATTTTTTCCTTGTTCTCATGTAAATCCTTTGAGTGTGAAATCCTGGTAAAAAAAACAAAACAAAAACAGGCCAGTTGGAACAATACACAGACTCTGACGATCCACATGAGATCATTATTATGCAAGCCCCAGACAGCGTTTGATTGGCCGCTGTCAGATTACAAGAGTGATCATTTTTCCTTTATTTTTAGATTTATCTAAACTTGTATCATACTTACTATGTATGTGGAGCTGTTATTTTGAAAATGGGACAAGCTTTAAAGAAGAGTAAGCAGTTCTGTGAAGCAGGCAGCCATGCATGACCACGGAGTGTTAACAGCTCATCTGAATGCAAAATGTGACATATATGAATTACAAATGTATTCAGCACCACCCCGATAAGGCATAAGGTCGGTTCTTTTGTTAGTTTAATGTGTAAAATTTCCACATATGATTGTAATGAGAAAACAAACATATGTAAACTGCTGAGTAGGTGTTTAATGAACATGAGTGTCAAATCACTCAGCTCTAACTTATTTTTCTGGAGTGAAAGGATGCCAGTAAACTTCAAAAACTCATCTGTTTATTCAGAAGCTTGATATTCATTCCTACATATACATTAAAACCACAAAATACAACTCTAAATACATCTCTGTCAGCCACAACACAATTCAGTAGCAAACTAGGGTAATCTGGTGGCGTAACGATAGCTCACTCACTCATTCTAGCTAAAATAAACCTCTAAACTGCTTCAGTTGAAAAGATGTCAACTAACAAGGAATCTAATTTTTGTAAAAAAAAAAAAAATGTAACAATTGAAGTACGAATATTTTGCATGTATGTATTTCAGAGTACATTAAGCTGTATATGTTGTGTGTGTTTCTAATAAAAGGTTATTTTAAGAACTGTTGTCTTAAAAGATCTTTTCTTAAGTCTTTTCATCCTTGTTAAGCTGCTTTGACACAATCTACATTGTAAAAGCGCTATAGAAATAAAGATGAATTTAATTAAGTCTGAAAAGTTATTTTGTGGCATCTCTGCAAAAACACTGTTTTGAAACTTTCTTTTTTTTGAGTGTATGTGCAAAATTTAAATTGGACTGTGCATGTGTGTAATATTCACATCACACTCCGTGTACGCTATGCTAGCATACATATAAACAACAACAACTTAACAGTGTCATCATATGGTAGGGGAAAAAGGAAGTGACAAAACATCAATCATAGACATCAAACGATGTGCTCACATTTCCAATTGGAGTGTGTAAACACAGAACAACCGAATGGAGGTTGGACAGTGGACGGAGGCTGTTTGAGACGTCTTTGTTTCTCCAGCTGAACACGTTGTAGGCGTGACCCTCAGAGAAGCAGAGCTCTGGAGAACAACTTGAAGAAATCCAGAACATGCATGAGGTGAGAAGTTCACACATGACGGATAATCTTCCTCTCCCGATTCCCATTGTCTTTTAATTCGTATTCAATCTCTCCTTTCAAAATGTGCACTAATTCCTCGATATTTACCACTTCAAAAATAAGTGTGCAACTGCTTGAAATTCAAAACTGCCCTAGTGTTTTCTAAACCTCTCATCGCAGCACATGTTAATCATCCTTCTGTTTTAGTGTGCGCATGTTGAAACAGCCCTCAGAACCTTCAGAGCCCTCAATCCCTGAGCATTGTTCATAGTAAACGACATGAAATTCACTTCGCCTCTCCACCGTTTTGTTTCACAGGGAAGTGAGCCTTTCTAAAGCCATTTGGAGAACGTAAGTGCCCATCTTCCTTTATGCATGGTGGTTTGGAGGTGGGCATAAAGTATGTTGGGGAAAAGCCAAAGTGACATGCTTGTTGGAAAGGAGTACTTGAACATACTCCAAAAACAAAAGAGCGGCGTCGCACATCGCAGTACCGTCCCTCTGATTTGAAGTCTGGCTGGTGTCATTGGCTGCAGTATACATTTATAGTGCTCTTGTGTGTTTGGCAGCGCTTTTCTCTTCCTCGATCCTGACAGCAGGTTGTCATGGCACCTGTTGCGGTGCTTGCTACCAAATTACTGTTGATTGGTGACATCACTGCTTTTATCTTTATCTCAGAAGTGAAGCTGAGCAGAGGAGCGAAGGCTTTGAAATCATGTCTGGAATCCGGCGCTATCAATCTGACCCCATTCTAAATTCAGGGCTCATCCCCTCCTATCATCATTAGTGACAGCACAGATCTGGAGCAAGACATGTGCTCTCAAGGGCTTGAACTGGGCTCTGAGTCACTGCACTGCCAAGAAAGAGGGTGCTTTATTACCAGACTGTTCCTCTATTGAGGGATACGGAAACTATTATCTTCCTTTCAGGACTTTTTGGGGGGATATTTTCCACTGCATGCCATTGCTTTTGGCTTCCGGGGAGTAACATCACTGTCACATATTAACATGGGATTCTCTTGTTTTTTTGAGTAGAGGGGTTTGGTGTAAGATAGTTTACCCTTTGTTTCTTTTTAGAAAATGGATGTTCTTTTGGTTCTAAAAAACCTTCTCAGAACGTTCAAAACATCAAGTTATTTTAGATTATTGTTTGGATATAATAAAGTCATAGTATTTTAAACTTTTCAGAAGGTTTTTAAAATTGTGCATTTCTGATAATGTATTATTTTGTAAAAATTCAAATAAGAATATTATTTAGACCATTTGTTTCAGAAAAACTACAATATGTTGTGTGTATATATACACTCACCAGCCACTTTATTAGGTACACCTTACTAGTACCGGGTTGGACCCACTTTTGCCATCAGAACTGCCTTAATCCTTCATGGCATAGATTCAACAAGGTACTGGAAACATTCCTCAGAGATTTTGGTCCATATTGACATGATAGCATAATGCAGTTGCTGCAGATTTGTCGGCTGCACATCCATGATGTGAAACTCCCGTTCCACCACATCCCAAAGGTGCTGTATTGGATTGAGATCTGGAGACATTGTCATGTTCAAGAAACCAGTCTGAGATGATTCACGCTTTGTGACATGGTGTGTTATCCTGCTGGAAGTAGCCATCAGAAGATGGGTACACTGTGGTCATAAAGGGATGGACATGGTCAGCAACAATACTCAGGTAGGCTGTGGCGTTGACACAATGCTCAATTGGTACTAATGGACCCAAAGTGTGTCAAGAAAATATACCCACACCATTACACCACCACCACCAGCCTGAACAGTTGATACAAGGCAGGGTGGAGCCATGCTTTCATGTTGTTGATGCCAAATTCTGACCCTACCATCTGAGTGTGGCAGCAGAAATCGAGACTCATCAGACCAGGCAACATTTTTCCAATCTTCTATTGTCCAATTTTGGTGAGCCTGTGCGAATTGTAGCCTCAGTTTCTTGTTCTTAGCTGACAGGAGGTGCACCCGGTGTGGTCTTCTGCTGCTGCATTCAGAGATGCTCGTCTGCATACCTCGGTTGTAACGAGTGGTTATTTGAGTTTCTGTTGCCTTTCTATCAGCTCGAATCAGTCTGGCCATTCTCCTCTGACCTCTGGCATCCACAAAGCATTTGCGCCCACAGAACTGCCGCTCACTGGATGTTTTCTCTTTTTCTGACCATTCTCAGTAAACCCTAGAGATGGTTGTGTGTGAAAATCCCAGTAGATCAGCAGTTTCTGAAATACTCAGACCAGCCCGTCTGGCACCAACAACCATGCCACATTCAAAGTCACTTAAATCACCTTTCTTCCCCATTCTGATGCTCGGTTTGATCTGCAGCAGATCGTCTTGACCATGTCTACATACCTAAATGCATTGAATTCCTTCCAATAAATAAAGTGGTCGGTGAGTGTATACTTAACATATATTCTCTGCATATGTATATGCATACTATCACCAAACAGAAGAGGACAACACAGGGAAACATATTCGATTGGTTTATTGAGGATCAACAGCAGCTGGTGAGTGAAGAGCTTCCAAATGAAGTTCAGTTATAACTTTGGATAATGAGGCTTTTCTCTTTGCAGGAGGCAGACGGATGTGTGGTTGGAGGGATGAAGGCAAGGATGAGGAAGACAATGATGAAGATTTCAACAGGTATTATAACAGCTATTGGAATCTATATCTTTATAGTGCGCGTGGTGATCTATTGAGGGTGTTGTTTCCATCACACACACACGCACACACACACACACACACACACACACACACACACACACACACACACCAACATTTAAGGTCTGCAAACATTGTATATTTATTTTGACTCTGCTGTTATTTTCTGGGTGACTCGGTGGCGCAGTGGGTAGCACGTTCGCCTCACAGCAAGAAGGTCGCTGGTTCGAGCCTCGGCTGGGTCAGTTGGCATTTCTGTGTGGAGTTTGCATGTTCTCCCCGTGTTCGCGTGGGTTTCCTCCGGGTGCTCCGGTTTCCCCCACAAGTCCAAAGACATGCGGTATAGGTGAATTGGGTAAGCTAAAATTTTCAGTAGTGTATGTGTGTGAATGAGTGTGTATGAATGTTTCCCAGTGATGGGTTGCAGCTGGAAGGGCATCCGCTGCATAAAACATATGCTGGATAAGTTGGCGGTTCATCCCGCTGTGGCGACCCCAGATTAATAAAGGGACTAAGCCGAAAAGAAAATGAATGAATGAATGAATGAATGTTATTTTCTGCTCAAAAAATTACTCTAAATGGTAATATTTTATTGTAACAGTTTAGAAATTACAGTTTAAAAATTAAACCCAAACGTTAGAGAACTGTTAATAACTTTAAAGTGGTCTCCTAATTTATTTTTTAATTTCTCTTTTTTTTTTTCTTCATTTTGTCACAAAATTACTTACATCACAAAGCATCTAAGAACTTTTTTAATGCTTTAGTGCTGGTCTAACTAGATTTATTTTTTAAAAATCTATAAGTAATATTAAATCTGATTCTGCCCACTGGAGGGAAGAGCTTACTGAAAGTTTTATTTTATTTTATTTTTTACTTAACAGGGACATTGTACATTTTAATAAATCATTTCTGTAAATGTACCAAAATTGAAAATGCCAGAAAACAACTGTAGTCCTTGGACAGAATGTTAAAAGTCACCCTAAAGAAAATATAATTCAAGTACACGTTAAAACAACTTTACAATTACATATCACAATCTATTTAAAAAAGAAGATAAAAAGGTGCAGTGTGCCCAAGAGGCATACTCCCAAGCTATCAAATATAGGATTTTAATGTTGACATAATAGTACTAATAAACCATATCTTTAATTGAATCTTAAATACTTCATATGTTTCTATATCTCATACAGTTGTTGGTTTAATATTCCATTCTTGTGCAGCTTTTATGGAAAATGAGGACTGATTAAGCTTACTTTGCCTAAGTGGTATAATACAGTCTCTTCTCAGTGTCCCTCCTGTAGAATCATTAACAGTTGATCTAATACTCACTAACTGATTAAGAGGTGGGGGGATGTTTACATTTGTTTAAAGACTCTAATGGTTTTAGAGTCACTAAACTCATCTGAGGCCAAGTCGTTAAACAGTAAGCTATATGGGAAATAACCAGAATACATATTAATTGTAGCTGCCTCTAATGACATATAATTTCTTATGAACCTAAAATGACCATTTTGCAACAGCATAATGGAGTTAATATGCATATAACTGTATAAATGGATGCGTACATTTATATATATATATATATATATATATATATATGGTGTTGAAATATGCACATTTTATTTTTAAGAAATATTATATGTCTTTAGAGGCATATAAAATTAATATGTATTCTTT
>CAIGQV010014432.1:5573017-5590177 GCA_903798115.1 Danio jaintianensis
AAAAAAAAAAAAAAAAACGCAACTCGATGGCTACTATGGGTAGCCTAAATGTGAGTAAATCCACAGCAAATTTTCACTTGTGGGTGAACCATCCATTTAGCAAAATCGTATTTATTTAGTAAGTCTTGACATTTAGACAATCTGACAAGTGACAATTAAAGACGCTTTCAAATTTCGGCAGAAGAATATTAAAAAAAAAACACCTGTATGACTCATCAAAACTGTGAAAAGGGTAAAAGAAGTCTTTTCCATGGACAAGTGCATGCATGTGTGTGTGTGTGTGTGTGTCACACTTTGGACAGCTCTCTCTAAAACCCAGTGTCTGAGCTGCTCCAGTTAGCTAATGGTCCCTGCAATGTGTTCCCTCAGTGGTGCCATTACTCTGCATTCCACATGGCTGGCGCACTAATAAACAAACTGTGAAATGCATTAAATTCCGCAGAGAAATTTTGCAGGGACAAAGCGTACCCTCTTTTCCGAGGTATGTAGATTTCTTTTATTGTGACTTTGTAAGCGAGAGGCTTTTTAATTGTCCGTGATTGGAAACGCAGCCAGCCCAATCATTTCTCCTCTGCTTTGTAAACAGATCTGTTCAAATCTCTTGAAAAGCGTGAAATAGCGGTGCCGCCGGTAACCTACTCTAAATGAGTCTGTGCTCTCTATCTTCTGCTCCTCTGTCCACACATCCCTGTGTTTATTGTTGGAGGAGATCTCCATTTGTCAGTCTGGCACTTGGTTTACCCTTACACTAGGAGAGGCCTGAGGAGGGGGGGGGGGGTTGGGTTGGTGGACAGCGGAGAGAGGGTCATGAAGAGTGTGTGATAAAACAGCTGTGCCTTGCCTTTGCTAGTGTCCTAATAAGTGTCCGGACTGCTTATGGAGGCTCCATCACATGCAGAGAGACACTGTCCATGTGAAGATGTTTTCCTTTATTGCCATCAGTAGTCATCATCCATGGAATTTTTATCTAAAACATTTAATATAAAATTTAATATAATATAATAGCATATAATAATAATAATAATAATAATAATTGTAAAAATATTATTTTAAAACACTTCTAAAAAAAATGATTTTATATCCTGAACAATTTTAGGACATTTTTAATTTTCCTCACTGATTTATGAAAAATGGTAAGTGCCACCTGCACTCTCAAACATAAGGGTTCTTGAAGGCGCTCGTATATTCAGAGAGAAGTCATGTTTTTGTTTTTTAGTTTAGAGTTACCTAATACCTGTGGAAAGGTAGCAAACCTCTGTTAGCAAACATCAACACAACACTGTTAAAGTGCTGAGATGTAAATATGTGTTCTGCATTTTCCTCTGTGCAGCAAATGAAAAACACTAATAAAATTATAATAAAACAAGGAGTTAAGAAATAATCTGATCACAACCATGTTGATGGTTGTATGTATGTAGCTTTTTATATAGTATGTGCCTTTAAACGAGCAGCTTTACGGTGTTAAACATGAAAAATACTGCAGCTTTTGAGTTTTAATATTTCTACACTGATGTCTGACTTCGACAGACTGAAAAGATGCAATTAAATCAAGATTTCCATGTTAAAGAAGGTGGAGCCTCAGAAACACACCTACCTATTAAACTTTCACCACAGACTAATGCTAGTTGTAATATGTTTTCCAACAGAAAATAACTTTTCCGTAGACTTTGCTTCTGGAACTTTTGAACTCCTAAAACAAACTCTAAACAAAATTCATTTTGGCTTGCTTTTGTTCAATGTTACATCACACCAATTTTGCTTGAGGTATAGCTTGAGCCTTTATTTTGCATGGTTCAATGGTTCCATGAAGCAACTTTAACATTCATTGAACGTAATTGCATTAAATGTTCTTTAGATTATTAAAATTTTCCTCACACTAAAAATACTTTTTTTTCAACCTATTGATGAAAATGGTTCCTCCATGGCATCGCTGTAAAAACCTCCTTTTAAATCCTTTATTTTAAAAGGTGTACGATTACATTTTTATTTCAGACAAGTGACAAACTACCTAACTGGATTAACTGGATCAATTCAATCACATTTGTCCTTCTTTGTATCCTCTTTCAGCAGCGATTAAAATCTTGTACCACACCTCCCTCTTCCATCCAATGGCCAGTGACTTCATGAAGAGAATGAAATGAATTACCTATTTTTCTCTCCTTCCTCAATTAAGGAGATGAGTCCACATTCCACCTGCCATCTTCCACCACGAGGGTGTATCTGGATAAGAGAAGCGGTGAGAGGTCTGGACAGGATGGACATCAGTAATTCTGGAAAGCCATCTCGCCAAGGTGGAGAAAGAGTTGACGAATGGACAAGTTACACAGAGTCAAGGCGTCTTCTTTTGAGTCGTTCACAACAGCATATAAGTGTATATATGTGCGTGCTGATGTTTAATGATGTCCATGAGGAAGGGCTTATGAAAGATGTAAGCTCACATCTCTAATTAGAAAGACTGATGAGGGCTGACACACCTTGCCTGCCTCATGTTATCAGTCATTAGCGAGAGTGCACTGGATTATGTGGGCCATGACCTATGTAATGGTGAATTACCTTTCCACTGTTGTCGTTGTTTCCAAATATCCAAGCCCGATATAGCCTGAACCGAGTACGCTCACACGTAAGACCCAGACAGAACAAGAAAGCCACACCGCTATATAATGTATCTCTCAATTATACTCCGATGATAATTGCTTTGGAGCCGATCCCCGGTGCTTCCCCTGGTGTAAAACTGATACCTTGGCCGATATGGTGCAGACCATCTGGTGGTTCTTCTAGCAGACAATGGTCTCGTGAGATGGGGGTTGATGGAGAGCATTTGGCTTTGCTCAGGGTATCAGCTTTTAATGCAGTGGTCCAGAACACTATGCTCAGTCAAAAGGACAGGATGGGACGGAGCTCTTCGGAGGCCTGCGAACGCTCAATGCCATTAGAGGGGGAGGAGGAGGGTTGGCGGATGGAGACTCTTATGAATAGTGCATGATTTATGATCTTTAATTTACTGCGCTTTCAGAGTGCATGATGTTAAGTGAACCGGTGCTGTTCCAGGTACAGCGAGATACCAGACCGCGACCCCGAATGCTGCTGTTGTGTTGACATTTCTGCAGGACCAGGTGTGGGGAAATGAGCAGCCCGGCAGGTGCCTGTATTTTAAGCTGTTGTTTGAGAGAGAATCCTTAAAGAACTGGAGACAGCAGGAAAGTAATTAAACATGATTTCACAGCTTAATTGTGTTTACAAAGAACTCCTTTAGCTTGTCATGCTGCTGGAGAGAGTGAGAGGCTAGTTGTGTTTCTCTTTACTGACAATAAGCAGGCAGTGATGAAAGAAAAAAAGAGAACACAAGTGTTTACAATGTTGCTAGTGAATGATTGCAAGTGGACTTGAAAACAGAAGGAGTGTGATCACACTTGCAGGATCACGAGAAGTTAAAAACCAACCAAAATGCTAAATCTCTGAAACAATGGACCTTTTCTCAGCTTCCCAGCTGTTGTGCCCATGATCAAATGCAAGTGAGTGGCACTTTGAGGGTAACGAAAACTAATGCACGAAAAACTAAATAAAACCGTGGCTCCTGAAGATACAAGTCTTATGAAGCAAAATGATTGGTCTGTGCAAGAAACTGAACATTATTAACATTATTTACAATGTTATTAAAATTGATCCACAGCCTCAGGCAAACGGTCCTGAGAGTATTCATGACTGGCTGGAATGTGAATTTCCTGTCGCATATAATAAAGTATGCATGGGTGCAAACTCATGTGAGCTGCTGCTACTGTTGTAAACTGCAGAGATGGAGGACATGTGTTTTATATCATTCAGCAAGAAGGTACTTACACTGCCAGTGTGCTCACCACACACCAGCTATGGGTGGATGGAGATTATTTGGAGACCATGATAGGTAACGGCTGATGGAGAAAACTTGGAAAGGACAGCAGGGTTAGGGCACTGATATACTTCAAACAAAGTTCTTTGTCCTTTGAATGTTGCCAAAAATTATTTCGAAAAGTCTGAGCAATGATTTACTGATTTAGTGTAGATTCATGTAAGTATGTGTTGCAGCACTTGAACGATTACCTTACACACAACAACCATGGCGGCTGTGAGAATTTAATAACTTTCAGTTTCGTAAACCATTTTATACACATCTGGCAGGTGCATTGATCTATTCAAAAGCAAACAACAACAAGAACAAGCAATGTAGGTGGTATGTGCATTCATTTAACGAAAACCGAACACTTTGACGATCTCCTGAAAAGGGTGTCACTATATGTGAAACATGCTAAAAAGCACAGAACACAGATTTCCACTACATATACAGACTTGCATTGATACTCCGAGTACTAGCCTGTGAAACCTTGCAACAAAGTTTGGCTGAAACATTCACTCTGTGGAGACAGCCGAGAAAAAAATCTCATATCAAAGAAGACGGAGTTCCAGACTACACCACTGACTGCATTATTTCCACAGACCAATGGTGGCTCAAATGTATTTAGGAGCCTTAGAAAGTTTGCTGAAATGATCTTTTCTAAACTGATAAAACAAACTCAAAATGAACTTCATTTCTGCATGATTTTCTAAATTACATAATATCAGTTTTGTTTTAAGTGTATTAGGGCCTAAACCACCATAAGCTTTTACAAGACGTGCAATAGGATTTTAAATTACCACAGAAAGTCAGCAACTTGGTTTTACAATCACATCTGAAAAATTGTGCTACTCTCCTTATCCATCAACCAAATAAGAATTCTGTCCATTGTTCTGACTGCTGCGAGAAAAAAGCCAATCCTGAAAATATGGCTGGATCCATCTTCTTTAGTTGATCTTTCTTGGAAACTCTACCTACTGGACATTAGTTTATAATATACCACAGCCAAAATAAATGGCGCCAATGAGAAAACTTTAAAATTCTGGTCAAATATGAAAAAGACTGTATCAGATATGTTTCAATCCTGATTTTGTACCTATTATTGCACTATTACTGTTTTTATTATATTTTACCTTTCTGTTGGGTGGATCTCAGGCTTTGTTGTATATAGTTCAAAATCTAAAATGTTCAATTAAAAAATAATTTTAAAACATTTTGCTTCTTAAGGTGATTATCCATAGGGCAACTTTTACAGCAATGTTGCAGAGCGATGTTGCTTGCCTATTTTCCCATAGAGAAAGGGCAAAAAAAAACTGTGTCTGGATCTGCTAGATCACTCGTAACCAATTCTTTGAGATCCTCCAATCAGATTGCTAGCCGCAAATCACATGACTGTCTTGGAGCTGTCATAAAAATTCAAACAAGATGGTGGTTGCTCAGAGACAGTGGAGCGAGGAAAAGGAGCATGAACTCATAGCTTATTATTCTGGTATGTGGTCTTGTGTCAAGACAAAACAGGTTTTTTTATGTGAGTGAGGCTTACAATGCCAAGAGCTGTCCATTTAGCTTCCTCGTATACTTTTGTGTAGGTCTAACATTTCGGTGTGTTTATTTTGTGCTTCCTTGTTGTGTTTTATTAATAAGCAGTGGTGGAAGTGTGGGTGGTTCGGAGGGACCATCTGCGATGCGGAAGTGCGCTCGTTTTTGTGATTGTTTTAGAACTTCCGATTCAGTTGCATATGGGAGAAATTATTAGGAATAATAAATGGTAGAAAACGATCAAACTACTTGCTCTACAAACAAGTGTGTTCATAACTATACATAAAAAGGAGAATAATATAATAAGAAAAAGTCAGTTTGCAACATCAAGCAGCATAACGAGCTCTATTTAACATCTAAAAACATCAATGGAAGTGAATGAGACCGGAAGTAAAAGAGTAAAGAATAAGGTCAATAGTGTGGTCATTACATACTGGGACATTATGACCCACACAGAACACAGGGTAAGCACCCACTGCTGGCCTCAATAACACCTACCAACATCACCTACTGTAGATTTCAAAGGGCCATCCATCAGTTGACCAGGCTCAACCCTGCTTAGCTTCAGTGGGCAAATATAACGTATGGCAAATTAGCAGCCACTGGTATTAATTTTGGTTTTGCCTATATTGTGGACTGTGTTGATAGCCATTATACCTTGCATTAATGATACACTTTCAAGTTGAAAGGGAACCACTCCTTCAATCGTTTTGCAACTCACCAAAGAATACCAACAGAATTCTGAAACTCATTCATTCATTCTTTTTCCTTCAGCCACAGCGACCCCTGATGAATAAAGCATATCCAGAATAAAGCATATCCAGATGAATAAAGCATATCCAGCATATGTTTTACACAGCAGATGCCCTTCCAGCTGCAACCCAATACTGGGAAACATCCATACACACTCATTCACACACATACAATATGGCCAATTTAGTTTACTCAATTCACCTATAGTGAATGTCTTTGGACTGTGGGGGAAACCGGAGCACCCGGAGTAAATCCACGCCAACACGGGGAGAACATGCAAACTCCACACAGAAATGCCAACTAGCCCAGCTGGGACTCGAACCAGCGACCTTCTTGCTGTGAGGCGACAGTGCTAACCACTGAGCCACAGTGTCGCCCCGAATTCTGAAACTATTTGTGGTTAAAATCCTCATAAGGAGTGTATTTTCCAAAAATAGAAATGATGTACTGTATAGCAGGACCAAATGTGTGTCTCTCTTTCTGACTACACCCAGACTCACACAGCTTCCACAGCAACAGCTCTCTGTCCTGTCAGAGTCAGTTGCACTCATGCAGGAGTGAAGAGCAGTCTCTCAGCAGGGTGAGACCTCACTGAAACACAGCAGCAGAGAGCTGGAGGCATCAACTCACAAAGGTTAAACAATGGCTGCAAAAAATGTGTTCTGAGATTGCATATCCGTACAGTGACACGTACCCATTTCTTGTAAAGATAATGCCTGGTTCTTTTTAGCCAAATACCTCATCTGCACATCAGCCAATAAAAAAGTAGACTTGGAAACTTGTAAGACAACAGAAGAATGAATGATAAACATCTGTAGGTTTATAAATGATTAATGAAGGACATTAATTTTCAATATATATATATTAATGAAGGACCTTTTTTTTTTTTTTTTTTTGATTTGTCATACTCTTGATGAAATGTGTGTGCACGTGTTTTTTTTACAACATATTTCTAAACATAATAGTTTTAATAACCATGTTGACAGTACATAATATTTTCTTAGATATTTTTCAAGATACTAGTACTTCAGCTTAAAGTGCAATTTAAAGGCTTAACTAGGTTAATTAGGTTAACAAGGCAAGTTAGGGTAATTAGGCAAGTTGTTGGACAACAGTGGTTTGTTCTGTAGACAATCGTAAGAAAAATGCTTAAGGAGCTAATAATATTGACCTTAAAAGGGTTTTAAACAAATTAAAAACTGCTTTTATTCTAGCCGAAATAAAACAAAAAAGACTTTCTTCAGGAGAAATACTGTTTTTTACTCTGTTAAACATCATTTAGGAAATATTTGAAAAAGAACAAAAAATTAACGGGAAGGCAAACCATTTTGACTTCAACTGTATATCATCATCATCGTCCATGCGTTGTCCAAATTGCTTTTCTCATGTAGGTATGTTGAGAAAAGTCAACTAAGAATATAGACATGAAATGAAAATCTGTTGCTATCATGAGCAGTAGAATTAAGTTACACAGACTTATCAAAGAGAACAAAGACAATGGCAGAGCGCAGCCCATGTCACGGCTGTTGTAACTTTACTGTCATGCTTACACATACATCTGCATTGTATGTAGACGACCGGTATCCATAGAGACGAGCCTCACGGATCAGGGTGACATTCCAAAGTAATATCTAATCTTCCGCAACCTGATCTCATTGTCATTCATCTAAAGCTGTGCCCTTTTGCTGCTATTTATTCTATTGTGGATTTTGACTTATTTGAACATGCAAATGAGGTCTAATGTAGACCTGGGGCATCTGCTGTGCTCAAACACACACACACACACACACGCATGCCGGTTATCAGGATGAGCACCCACACCTCGTGCTAGTCACCGCTAGTCACATAAGCCTCTTGGGCCGCAAGGAGGCGAGCAAAGCCTAGAGGCCTGCTGTGCGTAAAATCACCCCCTAACACCATTAGAAACATCCAGGCAATCACCCTGTATGAGACAGACAACGGTGCTTTCTGTCCGGGCTCTTTTTGAAGCCATTCAGACGATTTTGTGAAGAGGCTCATTTAGGAGACTGGCCATTTCCATTGACTGTTTCCTGTCTCAAACAAGCTTGATTACTGGAGGGCAAGACAGACTGTACAATTCACATCAATGCCACTGTTATAGCAAAACATGATTTAGGAGAAGCGATTAAAGGAAGAGCAGAAATGTATTTGGGCTTCATTTGGACTCATTTCCATAAGCAGCTGCATGCTGAGCATTGGAGCTTATCTTTAGTTTAAGTATGGGTGATGTGCCAACATTTTACTCAATTAGATGTACTCAAAGTTAAAAATCAAACTTTGCTCAAATTAAAGATTTGTTTTTTGTGTGTAATATTAATCTTTGTAATAGTTTTTGCTGTACTTTTTAAAAATATTTCTTCACAAGTAAAAAAAAAGAAAATGTCCATATAGTTTTCATCTACTTTTGATCTATCTTTAGCTTGATTACTATGGTTGCAAGTTGCAGTATTTGTTTTGGAAAGAAAGCAATACAAATAAATGTGACCCTGGACCACTAAACCAGTCATTTTTTTGGAAATTGAGATTTACGTATTATCTGAAAGCTGCATAAATAAGCTTTCCATTGATGTGTAGTTTGTTGGGATATATCAGCCTGATCTCATGAGGAAAGTTAACTATTTTACGTATTGTCAGGAAAGTGGCTAATTCGCACAAATTCATATATGAAAAGGATAAAAGGATGCGTTTCCCAAAACCCCATCCCTAACCCTACCCCTCACTGGGGGATGAGCAAATTGTACTAAAATTGTATAAATGAGATTATACAAATTAAATTAGAAAATTTAAGAATTGCCATGGGATTGCATTGGATATATATGGCTGACATACAACTATTTGAAAATCTGGAAAAAATTTAATATGAGACAATTGTGCTTAAAGTTGCCAAATTAATTTCTTAGCAATGCATGTTACTAATGCTTACAATATGTTGTCTTGATAATGTATGTGTTTACCATTTTACAGGAAGTGGATTCCTTGCATGCCCGCCTTCTTTAGAAGATAAGTATTTTTGACACCTAAAGCTAGTCAATACACACACAGGTCTAAAATGACCCACAAAAAGTGCAAAAAGTATATCTTTATTAAATGATTATAAAATATTTTGGCGGGTAAACTTTACTTTGAGGTTCCCATTATTCTCCCTTATAAAAAAAACTATGCATTGTTTACATATTTTTAATACATTTGTTCCAGGTAAAAATGGATCCAAATGCATTTCAAACAATATATATATATATATATATATATATATATATATATATATGCTCTACTTTTCTGAAGCACAGTATAAATGTAATGATATATATATCATTCATTCATTTTCTTTTCGGCTTAGTCCCTTTATTAATCTGGGGTCGCCACAGCGGAATGAACCGCCAACTTATCCAGCATATGTTTTACGCAGCGGATGCCCTTCCAGCTGCAACCCATCACTGGGAAACATCCATACACACACTCATTCACATACATGTACTACGGACAATTTAGCCTACCCAATTCACCTATACCGCATGTCTTTGGACTTGTGGGGGAAACCGGAGCATCCGGAGGAAACCCACGCAAACACGGGGAGAACATGCAAACTCCACACAGAAACGCCAACTGACCCAGCCGAGGCTCGAACCAGCGACCTTCTTGCTGTGAGGCGAATGTGCTACCCACTGCGCCACCGTGCAGCCCCATATATATATATATATATATATATATATACTTACTTACTCCCAGGCCCATATATGTCGAAGTTGATATTTAGCCACACCATATTGGCATTTCGTAACCTTTTTATGAGGTGGGTTGTTAGCCCAACGCTCAACCCCCAACCTGAAGGACCAGGACATACACACATACAGACAATTTAGCTTACCCAATTCACTTACAGCACATGTCTTTGGACTGTGGGGGAAACCGGAGCACCCGGAGGAAACCCACACGAACACAGAGAGAACATGCAAACTCAGCGGCAAAAGATCAAAAGAAAATCGGCACACTGCCACTTTAGCTCTCAAAACATTTTTGGTCTCAAACGTTTTGACCTACATGGTCTTCATCAGGTTAAACAAGACAATTGGAGAACTCAAGAAATAGTAGTACAGCTCTACACATCACACCTGCAAACAATAATCACGGTGTTTGTTTTTGATCGAGCGCCTGCCTTTGAGAATCCTAGATGTGCGCACGTTTCTTGGTTGCTTAAGAACATGCACAGAACTCCACACAGAAATGCCAACTGACCCAGCCGGGGCTCGAACCAGCGATCTTCTTGCTATGAGATGACATTGCTAGACACTGTGCCACCGTGTCGCCATATATATATATATATAAATAAAAAAATATAAAATATTTAAATAAATATAAATATAAATAATGGGTGCTAAATTACCCAATAAAGTGCATTTTCTTTAAACATTTATATCTCTTTAAAAAATCGTAAAAGCTTACTTTGAAGTTCCCATTTTTCTCCCGTACAAAACTCCCATACAAAAAGAAATGTGCATTGTTTTTAATGTATTTCTTCCAGGTTAAAAGGGACCTGAATATGTAACTAGACTTTCAAACAATATATAGGCCTACTCTACTTTTCTGAAGATTGAAATTTTATGCTCACATTCTTTACTTATACAATCCAAACACAGTAAAACAATGAAATATTACCATTCAAAACAACCACGTTCTATTTGAATAACCTTCAATATGTATACGTTTTTCCTGTAATGGAGAAGCTGGAACATCGGCAGCCATTACTCTCTGGTCTTCAGTGCTACACGAAGCATGACTGTTTCCTCAGACATGCGCTTGAGTAGAAGCATTCAGCTCAACAGCCCTCAAGTAAAGTACAAATTCCTTAAAATAATATGCCCTTGGTTTAAGGAGGATTCCTGTGGACAGGTGAAAGGGGACAGCACAAAGGCCTTGGACCATGCTTTTTTCCTGCAGCTGCACATTCAGTTCAGCTCAGCCCCAAAGGACATATCAGTGCCTCTGCAGTAAACACTCCTACTATTTGTCCAGGGCCTCTCATGAGACCAGCTCCATCCTGCACCCTTAAATAGCTTTAGGCCACAACAAAGAGTACAAACTGCGAGAGGAAGAAGGTGAACGAGGGAGCAAGAGGGCAAGACACAGAGGAGGGAAAAGGGTGAGGATGTGTGAAGAGGGGCTAAGAGCTTCTGTCACTTCGAGTGTGAACACAGAAGAAGCGTCCGCCGACGAGGACGGACCCGCTCATAAATTCAGCCAGAGTGAGGGACTACACAGACAATGAGAAGGCATAAAAAGGAGGTGACGCTGGCACACTTGTGGGAGGAAGCCGCCATGCTAAAGCACTGTAGCGCTTATACCGAGCTCAATACACAAACACCTAATTGACACCAATGTCTCAATCATCACACTGTCAGCACAACAAATGCTCAGTCTGACCTGACCCTGACAGACATCTTATCAGCCCAATCAAACAGACCAAATGAGTCTGAAAACCTCTCACCACAGGCAACAAAGAGCCTTGGCTTTATACGTTTTGCATGCTGTCTTCTCTATTGTTTGGGGAGAAGGCTTTGTGAAGAGACCAGCATGCCTTCAAGACATTAGCTGAGCCACACTCTGAGAGACAAAAGGCTTAGGTAATTCTCCTTTTTTTCCTCCCTCTCTCTCTCTCTCTCTCTCACATGGGTGACTTGGGCTCTTCTTTGCTGCTCAATTCTGACTGCGTTTAATGAACGCCGCAAAGAGCGATGACAAGAAGGGCCTGGGGGAGGGGAGATAAAAATCAGGCCCTACAGGTGGAGCTGGGTTTCTCTATCAACACCACCATTGTTTCGCTCTTCAACCGCCGCACTGCTAAGAGCCGCAACCTGCCCCGATCCTGCTGACATCATCGTAGGTATGGAGAGAGGAAGGACGTTCAATGCTTCTGAATCTCATGCACATATGCTCATGCTTGTTTGGGTTGGTTGTGCTGGAAATGATCGACGAAGAGTCGTCGGTGACGCAGGCTCAAACATTAACCCTAGAGGCTTCTCTGCATTCTTAGACACTGTGTCAGGCTGAGCAACACCCCGCTTGACTTCGCCAACACCAAACAGAGAAGTGGTGTCAAATGATCACTTTAATCATGGTTACATTTACTGTAGTTGCCTGGAATTTTACGTAAACATTTCTGCAATCATTGTGCAAAGGAAATGTAGGCCTAATTCTATATGAACAATATGTTGATGTATATATCATCGTTTAAATTCACTAATACATGTGTACAGTAATTTTACACATCCCTGCAGTTTTTATTAAAAAAGTTTAAAATAACAAGAAATTCACAATTTAAAAGAATATGCAAACATTCATTCATTCATTCATTTTCTTTTCGGCTTAGTCCCTTTTTTAAATCTGGGGTCACCACAGCGGGATGAACCGCCAACTTATCCAGCATATGTTTTACACAGCGGATGCCCTTCCAGCCGCAACCCATCACTGGGAAACATTCATTCACACACATACACTACGGACAATTTTAGCTTACCCAATTCACCTATACCGCATGTCTTTGGACTTGTGGGGGAAACCGGAGCACCCGGAGGAAACCCACGCGAACACGGGGAGAACATGCAAACTCCACACAGAAATGCCAACTGACCCAGCCGAGGCTCGAACCAGCGACCTTCTTGCTGTGAGGCGAACGTGCTACCCACTGCGCCACCGCGTCACCTATGCAAACATTATGCAAAGTAATTATTTTCTGTATATATTAAGAAAAAACAACAATTCAATGATTTGAATATATAATGTAACAAATGAGGCCCCCAGGAGAGTGATAACAAATAATGTACAATGCCACAGGAAAAAACAACAACAACATCCATTTTGTAATATTAATATTTTCTGAAAACTGCTTGGATTCTTGTAGAATGAAACAAACTAGTTCTAAAATATCTGTACAAAAACAAATGTGCCAGTCTGACAGATTGCAAATGTGACTGATATAACCGCTGAAGTAAATACATATAATAATGCTAGATCTCAAAGGTGAATCATTTGATATATATATATAAATATTTAGAAAAATATGAACTGCCATATTATATTCAGAAAAAAACAGTAAAAGGACATACACAAAATTATCTTTGACAGTTACTGCAGGATGATATATATATATATATATAGACATATATATATATATATATAATCCTTTTACTGATTTATTTTTGCTGATATGGCAGTTGCCAATTTATGCTTTTTAAAACATTTTACAGTCATTTTGAAGGAAATTTACAAATAATACTATGTTAAACTATTAACTAATAGTTACTCTACATATATGCTAAGATAATTCACAGTTAATCAAATTGCCATTTTGTTTCTGTAAGAATTACTCACAGTTTTCACCAAGTGATGGAATTGTGCGAAGAAACAGACAATTTCGAGATATTACTTGCGGATGCATTAATTTAGCTGCCACTTTATTTTAATGATACACCATTTTTTGGTACACCCAAACATGACGGAAGACTGACAGATGTGTTGCAGCCATTGAATTGGGCCTGAAAATAGATGGACAGGAGGCCGCTGATGGTCCAAAAGGATGCAAGACCCTTTATTGTATTGTTGTTATTCCCAGAGAGACCTCCTTTGATCGGGGTTTTTTCCACTCTCTTGTACCCCATCAATCTTTTTCCAATTACCTGTCTTGTCTCCCCCAAATCTGTCACAATTGTTGCCTTGGAAACTGGTAGCGTCCAGCGCCATTATATTTTGGTCCATTGTTCGATTTTGTGTTGATGTGGCAACATTCCCCCAGACGAACAATCCTGAAGAAAAAAAAATCAGGTTGGAAAGCACTTGAATCAGATGTAATCAGTACTGTAACACAGCTGTGCTGACTTTGAATGAAAATATTTGATACAAATTTCCAATAGTCTTCAATTCGCCTCCATAATAACTGTCATGGCTGATGTGTGGGGTGCTGTGCTTTTTAAAAAGAAATGTCTCTGCCCTCAAGGACATCTCCGTACACTGGAAGCCCGGGGTACTTTGAAAAGCAGCAGAAGTGACAAGACTCGCTCTTCCAGTCCAGACTGTCATGCATATACATATACACATACACACAGAGACTTACACACTCACACAGAGGACTCGCAGAATGTCATTAGACGCCTGGTATCCTGTGTGGTGAGCTGTCAGCTTGTCATCTTTCAGTCGGTGCACTCGACTGGACAGCGCCGAGCATGCTGGGATGTGACAGCCAGTAAAATGGAGTCCTGTCATTACTTTTCCCCACACCTGCTGTTCTGGTTCCCTGAGAGGCTGCAGACAAATAAACATATAAACAAACAATCTTACCAGCGTTCCCAGTGTTTAGAGCCATATATGGAGAATGTGCATTTGTGTTAATGAATGGACGAGATGTCAAGTTTCAGTTTGGTTCATTTGTGGATTTTTCACTAAATTCCATCAATTCGCGGGTTGTGACGTTAACATGACACCTTACAAAATGCATGTCAGCGGGGGAAGACAACATACAAATATCAGCAAGTTGTCAGTGGCCCTCAGGCTATCCGTGATGTGAATGAAGACAAGAGCAACTAATGTTGTGGGCGATATTATATCATATGTGCTCTGACGGTGCCTGTCCAGCAAATCTAGAAGATCTATAAAGATTACAGAAAGCATTTTTAAAATCAGCAAATGAAAATATTTCAAGACTAAAGGCTCATTCTCCACAAGGATGACAGCGATAAACATATACAAATAAACATTTTAATAAGATAAATCAGATAAATATAAAATAATAGAATAGTAATGACATCATGACTATTGGAATTATAACCTTGGAATTACAAGGTATTATCTAACATTTTTTTTGTCAACATTATTCATATTGAAGATTTCCATTAATGGAACGTAAAAACTTTTAAGGAACACTCCACTTAGGGTTAGAAAATAGGTTCATTTTACAAGTGCCCTAGAGTTAAACCGTTGAGTTTTACCATTTTTGAATCCATTCAGCACTTTTAGCTTAGCTTAGCATAAATCACTGAATCAGATTGGACCATTACCACCTCAGCCAAAAGAATTCCAAATAATTTTCCTATATAAAGCTGGACTCTTTGCATGATGATTTTATGTGCCACCTGAAAATAGTTCCCAGCTAACTGTAGGTAACAACGCTGCTTAAAATCATTGCGCCTACTCCAGCCATGATACAAACGGCTCCTTGAATATTACGTCAGAATGAAAGTCGACCATGAAACTAGCAACTTTTCATTTTCTGTCTGTCTTACACAATGTAACTACAGAAGTGTCAAGCTTAAAATAGAAAAATTATCGAAACTCTTTTTTTGGCTGAAATGCTAATAGTCTAATCCGATACAATGATTTATGCTAAACTAAGCTAAGCTAAAAGAGCTCATTTAAAGCTCAATATCTCAAAGCTACTCGCAATACAAATAGAACCTTATAATTCCAAAGTAGCTGTAGTTATCTTTATATGTATTGTTCTTGGTGTGAATGGCCTAAACAATCCACTTGCATGATGTCATGAGTCTCAGTTTCTGGGTTCAAATGCTAATGAATACAACAGACAGTTCTAAAACATACACTCGTGCACTCACAGTGTGCTGTAATACTATTGAAAAACACGATCGTAAATGTTTATATCCTTGTGTAATCTCAAAGGGTCAGTCTTTTATGAATCATTAAAATATTGTTGTCTGGGATGCAGACACTATTGCACACAATACTTTTGTAAAAGATTCACTTTAATGTGTGATATATGAATAAATAGTGTTTATAAACAGCTGCTGAGATGGAAACAGTATTCCTTATTCAACACATTAAACTCTGAACTATCTTCACAGGGCAGGAGATAAAGTTCCTTCGATGCATTCAGCAAAACAGCATGAAAGTGTGGGATAGAGGGAATTAATAGGGTGAGAAGTAGACTTGCAAAATTAAGCTCAAAGTGTGTTTTGTGAAAACGGGAATGTTATATCAAAAAATTATATCAGTTTCAATGTGTTTGCACTCTTGTGGAGATCAGGGCAAGTGTTGTTAGGCCCGAAAAACAGTGTACAGTTCACTGACACAAATTAGCTGTACCAGGATAGTTGTAGCAACAATGTGAAAGAAACATAATAGCCCTATGAAGTTATCCTAACTTCATTCATTAATTTTCCTTCGGCTTAGTCCCTTTATTCACCAGTCGGCACAGCGGAATGAACCACCAACAGCATATGTTTTACGCAGTGGATGCCCTTCCAGCTGCAACCCAGTACTGGGAAACACCCATACACTCTCACATTCACACACATATTTTACACACATACCAATTTAGTTTATTCAGTTCACCTATACCGCATGTCTTTGGACTGTGGGGAAAACCGGAGCACCCGGAGGAAACCCACACAAACGCGGGGAGAACATGCAAATTCCACACAGAAATGCTAACTGACGCACCCGGGACTCGAACCAGCGACCATCTTGCTGTGAGGTGACAGTGCTAACCACTGAGCCACCGTGTCGCCATTTAACCTAACTTATTTAACAATTTTTGTCATCACAAGTTTGAATTCTTAATTTTTTTTTATTTTATCTTATTTTAATATTATCTTATCGTATTAAAGATTTTGAATCTAATCTAATTTCTAAAGATTTTTGAATAGTATCATTTATTTTCATAAATTACAACATTGAGTTTAAACACAGGGTATATTCAAGTTTTGTTTTTAAAGCAGCAGGTGAAATTTACTAAGTTTTACCAAAACATGTCATTGCTCTTCAGCAAAATACAGTTAAATGATGAAACAGAAAACAATTTACAGGTAATTAAAGTGTAATATATATTTAGCCAACAAATATTTTACTTGATAAATTATAGTTGTTTGTTGTTCAACAGAATTCAAAATATATTTTGGGTTGATAGGATTTTTTTTAAAGATGATAGAATGTTTTTTGTCAAAATACAGTTTACAGATGTTTACAATAACAGTTAA
>CAIGQV010014432.1:5590577-5611791 GCA_903798115.1 Danio jaintianensis
GCTGTCGCCTCACAGCAAGAAGGTCGCTGGTTCGAGTCTCAGCTGGGTCAGTTGGCATTTCGGTATGGAGTTTGCATGTTCTCCCCGTGTTCACGTGGGTTTCCTCCGGGTGCTCAATTTCCCCCAAAACTCCAAAGACATGGGCTATAGGTGAATTGGGTTAGCTAAATTGGCCGTAGTGTATGTGTGAGAATGGGAGTGTGTGGATGTTTCCCAGTGATGGGTTGCAGGTGGAAGGGCATCCGCTGCATAAAACTTATGCTGGATAAGTTGGCGGTTCATTCCGCTGTGGCGACCCCAGATTAATAAAGGGACTAAGCCGAAAAGAATATGAATGAATGAATATATATATATATATATATCTCACATATTCAGAATCCAAAAAATTTTTATAGTTTAAAAGTAATGTGTAATAGTGTTCAAGTAATCTTCACATTTCTGATCAGAATATGATTTTTTTTAAATTACTTTTATATATTTGTGAAAAATGCAGTTCTAGGTTATCAATTAAATGCATTTCTCGGCAATTTGAGCTCATCAACAAGATAAAAAAAATCCGTGTAAAAAACGTTTCTAGTATATACATATATACTGATTTATGACGAGTATTTACATTTCTAATCCTGATTAGATGGACTTTGACAGCACCAAACAACTGACATTATATATTTGGCCACCAGGGTGGGCAGTAGACATCTGTCAAGAGTTACATTATCATAGAAACATTTCAAACTTTTTGTCACGCCAAATTAAAAGGGCAGAAGAAGAGTTCTCCACATTTTTTACGACGCTCGAAGGGTAAACATGCATTGCACACGTTTTGAACATTCAGAGAATGTAAGGCAAGGTTGAGATATAAAGGTGCTTTTTTTAAAAAAAGCCGATGCTCGTTTTTCTGAGCTAATAAATGCTCATAGAGGCCATTTTGGTCACACTGCAGCAGATCGCTGACTTGTTTTAAGCTGAACATAAAGAGGATTGTGAAGCAAACAGTCTGTTTGATCAACACCGTTCCTGTCATTTCAGCGCACACATGCGCATCGCCTCGGTGCAGCGCGTCCTCGCCATTGGCTGGAGCGCGTTTGTTATTGGTAGTGACGTATGAGAAGTGACGACCCTCCCGTTGTGCGGTGCCTCCGTCTGCGCTTCTAGAGCCGCGGTCCTCGCTTCAGTGTTTATTTGGTTGTCATGGCGGAGGGACGTGGAGAACTATTGCCTCAGCCGCCGCTTCACCTCTCCTTACCCCCAGCCAGCAAGCGTCCGTGTTTGCGTCCCGCTCCTCGAGGACCGGGTCCGGGGCCTGGCCCGGGATTTCCGAACTCTCGTTTCCGTTGCCCGGAATCTCTACTGGACTGCGCTGCGAAGGCCGTCGCGGAGAAATGGGCCTTCGAGAGGGTGGAGGAGCGCTTCGAGCGGATCCCCGAACCGGTTCAACGCCGTATCGTGTATTGGTCGTTCCCGAGGAACGAAAGGGAAATATGTATGTATTCGTCGTTTCAGTGCCGAGTGGCGGGTGAAGAGGGTCCGGTAGTGGGCTCTAGCTCGTCCGTTGGATCTGGTACAGTCCCCGGAGGGGTTACGAACACAACAGGCAGCGCAGGGACCGGGGGTACCGGAGATGGACTGCCTTTCCGCCGGGGAATCCGGCTTTTGGAAACAGGTTGTGTGGACAACGTCTTACAAGTCGGTAAGTTCAACCGTCCGCAGCTTGTTGGAAGTTACATTCGAGACATTTGTTTCACTTTCCAGCAAACGAAGTTTCTTTCAGAAAAAAAAATGGAAGTGGCCTCTTTTGGAAACAGATGTAATAGTTTTGTTTCTAAATAGCGATTCTCATTGCCAGTAAGGGAGCGTGTATGCCTGCCGAATTGAGAAAGAAACGGAGCGCACGTTTTAAAAATTAAAGGGCTTCCCTTTGGGCATGTTGCAATGGCTTTAATGTGGAATTCACAGGAATTTGTGGCTATAGTGTTCATTTTACACTTCGTAAAACGCTTATATGCCCTATAAGTTACATAAGGACACATGGTGATACTAAATAGTTTGTGTTTGAACAATCACACAATGAGGTCTGTCGAAACGGAACATTCTTTCCCAGGTCGCGAGGAAGAAAAGACTAACGTGCTGGTCACAATGAATTTCTATTGTAGCACATCGCGTTGTTTTTTGTTGCTAATATTCCCTTTTAAAGTTGTTTTCGGAGAATTATTAGCTTTTCTCTGCGTACGTGTGTTTGCTTGACGGTTGTTGGGTCTCTTGATATAATTAAGTCCCGGGTAATCCGCTTGAATCCAAATCCCATATCTTTTGTTTATTTGCTGCTTGGTCAAGACAAAGGACGCGTATTTGCTGTAGTAAAACGAATGATAAAACATGTGCCTAGACTTTATCTAGCTCCCTGTTGTTTTTTTTCGAAGATCTTCTTTTGATATAAGCGTTAAAATGAGTAAAAACCGTACTATTCGGCTAAATGTGTCGTTGGGTTGTCCTCGTAGAGGCTACAGCACAATAGCTCAATACCCCCGTCTCATCGGGCTAGTTCTTCTCTATTAGCCGAATGGCAGTTTTTCGGTATAAAAATATGTTTTTCTTAACCACAGAAGCCTGTCACGGCCTTTTCAAGATTCATTTAAACAAACTAAATCGAAAAATTGTGAAAGTAACTCGAAAAGGCTTTGGTATTTAGAGCACGAAGGCCGTTTCAATGGCTGCCCAAATGTCTATACATTTTCCTCCCCCACTCGCTTCACTTCAGTAAACATACTGGTAAAACACTATCGTGAAAGAAGGGAAAAAGTGATTAAAAAAAAAATAATAATAGGCGCCGGCCAATGTTGTTTCCAAAGCACAAAATGATTAATGAAGTGCACATTTTAAGTCGTAAAATTGCACTTCTCTTCTAAGGCCAAATATACTATTTATACAGTTTGAGGCTTGAGGGTTTAGTTAAGATCAACAAAACCATTCACAATATTAAATATTTAGCCTATATAGCACGTACTAACAGGATAAAGCAGAAAATCAGTCATCTAGCACACCAGCCACAATTTTCCTATAATGTAAGCTTTCTTTTCTTGAAATAGCAGTTACAGGAAGCCCCAAATCTCCAATAATTGTAGGTGTTATGAGAGTAGTGAAAGTATACATATAACTAATTCAATAAAGAAGCCATGATTCATTTATTCTCACAAAGATCCACTGTGTCCCTTTAAAAGGCCAGTGTTAGTGGAAACGTGATAACCAAGCTGTAATGAAATAACATGAGCACTTATTTAGCAACCTTGAAAAGCTCCCTTCACAAGTCAGTGTAACCCCTTTTCCACATTACGTAAAAAAAATTCCACATTAGCTAAAGTTATTTTGCATTTTTAAAGTGATTGTGCAAATGTATCATGAAACATTTCTAGGCTATTTTGATCACTATTTTTTTGCCCATGGCCTAGTGTTATAGGCTTATACAATTTTAATAATGTTATGTCAAGTGTTTTTAGTCAAAATGTTTAATTCTGATGACCATGGGCGGTTGTAGGAGCTATGTGCATTTTGATATCTGCCTGAGTTTTTATACATTATCCCTTTAAGTGTGAGTAAGTACAATCTTTTGAATTGTAAAAGAAACAATGAATAGAACAGATCCTTGATAGATCAGGCATCTGACAGTGAGGGGACGTCACCACTTGATAACTAAGATAAAGCAGGTTTAATTGCATTCTATTTTGCTCTGTGGGTGCAGATTGTGTTCTTCTTTTGGTTTTGACAGATACACAAACCACGAACTGGACGTGCGTATCTGCGAATAACTTGTGTCCTTAACCATGAGTAGTCAAAAAATGTGGGTGTGTGTCTGCAAGATCCACTTATGCATGAGTGAATAAACTCTTTTTGTACCCCTTTTTGTTTCACTATTAACTTTTAGCTTTTGCTTTTAGACTCTTTTAAAACTCCCAAACACACTACAACAAAATGTAACCCGCTTTTTACATTTACTTAGCAGGTTAGCCAAAATACAAGCTCTCAAAGATTCAAACCCAGAACTCACACTAAGCCAGGCTTACTCAGAAGTTTGCCAGAAAGTTCACAACATAATTTGTACTCTTTCCAGAAGCCATAGCAGTAGCGGAACACCCAAGCCTGGGGATGTGGATGATGTTGAATTCATCGTTAGCCTCTGAATGGTCAAATTTTCTGCCCCAAATATTTAGTGCTGGACAGCTTGTTACAGGAAACTGATTTGATAAGAATAATTAATTCTCATTTATGTTTGTGTAATTCTGCCACCCCACCCCGGCCCACAGCCTCTGTCTTATAAAGTCCTTAGAGAGGAGGTTCTAGCTTTGAGTCAGGCTTGAGGATTATTGGGTCATGCTTTGTTACCCAGCTGTAGAAAACTCCCCTCATTCACAGAAGGGTGGGGGGTTGTCGTTGTGTGTGTTTGGGGGGTTGGAGGGTGTTTAAGAGTATAGCTTTTTGCAATGGAGCACAAAGCTGTGATGTGAAGCCTTTACAAAACCTTATTCTGTGTTTAGGAGGCAAAAGTTCGGTGGGATTATGGCTAGAAGAGCCACTGAGAGATTGTTCAGTTTCCTTAGTGCCTCTGTAAAACCTAGGCAAGCATTGAATTGAGTTATGTTACTCCTCTGCCAAGTGACTCAGAAGACTTCAGGTTGTTTTGGAGAGTTCAACTTTCCTTTTGCCATTGGACACAATACCATTCACTTTGGAAATGGGTTTTTCTTTCTCAGTCCTTTTGTATTACGCACACATAACAGTATTATAACAGAGCAGTGCGTTAGTTAGAATGTGTGATTTGTACCTAAACTGAATTGGTTATGTGGACAAACTAGTAATGGGGCATGTTATTGTTTAAAAGTCATGAGAGAGGGTTTGAGTTTGGAGAATGGCTGCCATTAAGCATTAGGCCTGTGGCGTCTCTGTGATGTCACTGGGCCTGTTTTTAGCTCTTTGTCTCCTTTGAGTGTTGCCATCATTTTGGTCTTTGTAATCGGGACACATCTCATTCAGCACCATACAAGTTCAACAAGGGACCGCTAATTCTGCTCTATCTTTCATCAGCCGTACAGACAATATTTAATCAAGGTAATTAATTCCATGCCTGCAAGTCTCAAAGAAAATCACTTAAACAAATCTCCTTTTCACACTTATTAGCACTCTTAGTTTTGAAGGACACGGCCATTAAACACTTTTCCCCCCCCTTTGTCTTTATCAAAGGAGGGAAATTAATTTGGAAATGGGGAGAGGGTGGTTCGTCGGCTTGTCAGCTAATCAGCGGCGACTGGAGCAAGGTGAAAAACAACTCGCCGCATTCCAGGACAAAAGACCTGTCAGAGACTTTGATCAGGCCCTCGTTTCCGAGCGCTAAGCTCAGGCTTGATAAAATAAAGTGACGCAGTTTCATGCACGATTATGTTTTTGAAGGTGCGGCCAGAAAAGCCTGTACGTTGCTGTGCCGTGTGTGTTTTCCACAAAATGTGACGAGGGTTTTTTTTTTTTTTATTCCCTCATTGGATCTCAGAGGCAAGGTTCCTGTCCATACTCTACCCACGTGCAGCTGGGCTTGCAGCGTGCACTTTTGCGAGCTCGTCTCCCTGCTACGGCTTATCTGCGTTTTATTGGAACTCACTGTGTTGCGTACATATGCACATTCACTCATTATGCATTATTGCCCCTCACAATCCTAGTTGAAAAGTGCTGGCTGTTAAAGGTCCCTTATGATAGCAGCTTTACCTCTTTGATCTCTGCACACAGGCGGCTGATTATTTTGTCGATATTTCGTCATGAAGTGGTCGCTTTAATGGAACTTTTATGCTTTTATGCACAGGGAGGAGCAGAATATGGCTGGCGAGACTTTAAAGCTCAGATTTACACAAGATACACGTTTCAAAGCGTTTGGAAGTGCTGTAAACCTTTTTTACTTTATCGCTGGGAGGGATGTACCCCCTTTCTCTCTCTCTCTCTCTCTCTCTCTCTCTCTCTCTCTTTTTCCTCCCTCCTGCCTTCCTCTCTGTTTGGGTGTCATTGTCAGAGATAGAGGCCGCTGAGAGTTGCTCTTCTTTAAAGAAGGGGCCTCCAGACATGCCTAATAGGGCCTCATTTGGCTGTAATTGCCTAACAAATGTAAGAGAATTCCAGAGGAAACAAAAAGAGAGAAAGGAGAAGGCAAATCAGCCAAGCGAGAACAGAGGAAGAGGGAAAAATTGGTTTGGAGGTGAGATTGCGCAGAGGAAATGGAATCATATACTATGACATGCTATGTTTAGGCAGGCAGAAAATAGAGGACGGCCCCTACCTTCAATTTGTAAAGACGTGGAGGAAAATCCTTACATCTGGGGCTGTAACACTAAACGTGGAGTGCAGGAAACTCAAGCAGCACTCAAGCAGCTACCCTCCCCCACAGAAGGCCTTTCATCCAGCTGAGATTTTGTGTGCGGGGAGTTTTTGTGGCCAGTTCACATGGAAACTTAATTTTCTCAGTCTGGACGAGAGAGGAAGGATAATGTGTATTGGAGATGAGGTCAGATATCCTGCCAGAGGGTGAAAGAAAGAGGCCCCAAGTCGGTGGCAGTTAGCAATGTGCAAACTTCTATGCAAATGTCACATGGGAGGTTGTGGACTTTTTAAAGCCATCACTTCATACGTGTTTACTCTAGCCGTACAAACCCTTCCATTGCAGTTCCTGTTTTAGCTTGACTCGTTGCCAGCCACCAATCACACGAGTGCTCTGAAGGCCCCACCATTAGCGCTGTGTGCTTTAAAGGTCTCTGTGTGATTTGTATTGATTCTGAAGCCATTTTTTTCTCCATTATTTAATTCCTCGTATTGAATAGCTTCATCTTATGCTATTGATTTGTACCTGTCTGTTTCAGCAACCTTTACCTTTTAGTTAGTTTCTGCCTAAATCAGTTATCACTGATTCCTTGTAAAAAAAATTAAAAAAAAAAAACACATTTTGATTAAAAAACAAACAAACGTTTTATTTATCCTCATGTGGGTTAATGGGTAGTTACATATCACTTAAATTTTTTCAATGACGGGTTACGATTTTTAGTCTTTCTGTGTGTGGATGTGAATATCATGCTGTGGCTCCCAAAATATATCAATAAAATAAGTATTGATAATTATTAATAATGATTAATGTATATGAGCAATTCCAGCATTATGGATGTGACTTTTGCAGTAAAATATCAAAACATAAATTAACATAGAAAATATGTTATCATTATATTGAAACATCTCTTTATATTTTCCAAAGTAACTAACCACAAAGTTATGGGATCAGAAAAAAATCAATCTTTACAATCAATCATACGTTTTTTTTTATAATAAACATGTGTTATGGATGTGACCAAAATTTTTTTGCGAGTTTACAGTATACAACATACTTTGTAGAAATTCTGTGAATTAAATTGCACAACCCAAAAGAAACAATGCTAATCAAAAGCATAAAAGTTGGCTCTCTATAGAACAAAAATGATAGCTTTTGTTTTATTTTACATTTTTGCATTTATGAGGAAAAAGCTTCATTTTGGGTGTGATACCTCTTCGTTATGGTTGTGACAGATGTGAAATTGGCACTTGTGTGACTTTGGTAAATCAAATATAATTGTTTCAAAACATTGACAGAGACATTGTTGAGTATACTCAATGTGTAGTATACTACACAAAAAACATAGAAAGGGTTTCGCTATTTTGGTGAAAACATTTTTTCTTTCATGGCAAGGTTGAACTTTGCATGGAATTGCTCATTGATTTAAAATCCTTTTAAGTGGAAAATAGATGTATTGTTAAAATAGCATGAAATTATTACTTTTGCTTTGTTTACATCACATGAATTTAACTACGATTTAATATAAATGTATTTATTTTTTACACTAGGCACCTCCTTGCTCACATTTTACTGCCTTTATAAGTATATTTGCACAAAGATGGTGGAAGTCTACCTGACCATGCATATTTATTCAGCTGTGAGCAGGATCCAGTTGTCTGGATCACTTAGTGGGTTAACTGGTTCAAAGGTCAGATTTGATCAGATTTAAGTACCATTAATTGGTACGAGAATTTGCATTTCTAGGTTTAGACCCCTGAAAACAAAAACAAAAAAATTTAGATTTGTTAAACAAAGCAGACAGAGCATGTGGACCTCAAGTTGCATTTGCACATTCATTCATTCATTCATTTTCTTTTCGGCTTAGTCCCTTTAATAATCTGGGGTCGCCACAGCGGGATGAACCGCCAACTTATCCAGCATATGTTTTACGCAGCGGATGCCCTTCCAGCTGCAACCCATCACTGGGAAACATTCATACACACTCATTCACACACATACACTACGGACACTTTTAGCTTACCCAATTCACCTATACCGCATGTCTTTGGACTTGTGGGGGAAACCGGAGCACCCGGAGGAAACCCACGCGAACGCGGGGAGAACATGCAAACTCCACACAGAAATGCCAACTGACCCAGCCGAGGCTCGAACCAGCGACCTTCTTGCTGTGAGGCGAACGTGCTACCCACTGCGCCACCGCGTCGCCCTGCATTTGCACAGATTTCTACAATTTAGCACAGCCTGCATCCATTATTTTTGCATTTAATTATTTGCCTCAAGTGGGCCTTGGAAGGTCTAGCAGGGGTCTTTGAAGGACTGATGGGTCTTTGAGCTTAAAGCTCGGAAGTATGTGAATTCTCTACTTCAAACACCTTCACACCACTAACTGAGGTGCCTTTTGTTCTTGCCTTTTCCCTGCACTTTCAAAAGAGGATGAGCACCTACAGTTTTCACTTTTTCCATAGGGTGGAATGACTGAGTTATGCTAATTTGCCACGGTCAGTCTCTGTTTCCCTGAATAAACATTAATTCCCTCCAAAGCTTAAATACACATCAGCAAGACAGATTGTCAGAGCTCTTGATGTGGACATGGGCATATCTTGGGCAACTGATGAACTGACTCAAACATTGTATTTTTGTTTGTTCTGTGTTTTTATAGTACATAATCACAATAAATCTTTAATATATTATCACATTGCAAGGTCAGTGCATGACTCAAAAATAAGCTCTAGTATATTGTATCTTTTGTCCTAATCTCTCTGGACTTTAAGATGTTTCGTGACTCAAGGCTTTGACCTCTCTTTGACTTACAAAGCACTGTGACTTTGCATATCTTGTGGAAAACATGACTCTTGTTCTTGCGTTTCCCCAGCATATCACCTCTAAGACATCCTGCCTCCCCCTCAAGTAACCGAAGTGAATAGTGCAAGGCTGATATAAGTGGTTAACAGTGAAAAAGAAAACAAAACGTATGATGCAGTACATCAGAGAGAGAGATGAGTTTCACAAGAACGTCTTCTTCCACCTCAAGATCACTGCGGGTCTTTAGCACGCTATGTTCTCCGTCATGTGATCAGAATGGAAGAAACGGGCATGTTCATGCTGTTGCAGATGGCTGCGCTCTCTATTATGGTTGATTACCATCAAGTATTTCCATCCCCATTCTCTCTGTCAATCATTACTCTTATATGAGGGACAAAAATGATTTGGCTACTGAATAATACAAGGAGTATTCATTAGCCAGCCTTGAATTTGTACGCCCTAATCATGCGAGCAGGACCACCTCTTTTTTTTTTTCTTTTTTTTTTCTTCAACCTTAAAAAGAATTTCTTGATGAAATATTGATAGCTCCTTTTTCAAAGCAGGGTTTGCAGGAAGGCGTCACATGCTGATCTTAGTGCCCTGGATATGTGTCCACAATATAAATATCAATGGCCTTCCGACTCCCCCTCTCCCTGCCTACTGGCTTCTTTTTCAATATAGCCTAATGACAGGCCTATGTTTCCCTGCAGTGGCTGTGCTGATATGGCCCATTAGGCACCGGTTTCTCGCAGGCAGCTGAGTGAACAGATGACTGCAGGAAAATGGTTGGAGGAGAGTGGGGGAAAACGACAGAACTAAAAGGCAAATATGAAAGGCAGAGTAAATAACCAACCTGTCATCCCCTGCTCCCCACCTCCCCAGCCGCCCTCCTCTGGAGGGCAAGAGAGACATGTGAAAGAGCGAGAGAGAAAAAGAGAAGCACCTCATTAGTCTTCCAGCCCTCCCTGACTCTGGGACTGACAGTGAACACGTCAGTGCAGCAGCAGACATGCAAACATGCAGAGATGGGGCTACCCCGTCCCCTCCCTTCCGCTCGTACTCCAAACATGATTAATGTGCGCAACAGCCGTGGGGCCATACGTCTGGATGGCTCCTCCCTGAACCACACGTTCTTAAGAGCTCTAGCCCTCCACATCCTCCTCTGGATGCCCGCACTCTACTTCTCTGCCAGACTCACAGGCAAGGTCCTGAAATCTAATTCACCATGTCCTGTGCTGTGGGACCCAGAAGTTTGACTTCTGCACTGTTCAGCAGAAATAACATTTCAGATAATTGGTTTTAGTCTCTCTAACCCCAATAGGAAGCTACAACATCGGTGCTAGATCAATTGATTCACTCGGGGCTTCTTATATATTGAACGCAAGCACTCCAATGAACTTGGGCTACGTTGTGTGTGGGCAATCTGCGGTTTCCAGGTCATATTCGAACACCTGACTTTGCTGAAGTCCAACGCAGAAGTCATGTGCTGGAAGGAAAACAATGCAATGAATAGGCTTGGCTCTTGTATAGGCAGGGGGGGGAGAATATGTGCTCTTCAATGGGGGATTGTGGTACTTGTCATGGTGTAACAGGATCAGTTCGCCCTCCACCCTAGAGCGCAGAGGGCAGCCATTGTTACGCTGTAGGAGAAAGGCAGTGGGGGCCGTCGACCCGGGCCCAGCTCGTCTTGTGGGGGTGATGTCCTTTGAGCCCTATACCAGAGACAAACGCAGAGGACACTTTTCTTGTCATTCTCAGAGGTCGCAGGGGAAGACAAGTAAAGCTAATCAGAAGCCAAGAGAAGAGCAGAGATTAAAATACTTGAATGTAATGTTTTTGTCTTTTTTTGCACGTTTGTCATCCTTAAGTAATGCACTTTTCAAGGGGAACCATGATGCCTCTTCAGATAAACACGTCCATCAGTACACCACAGTCACTTCTTGAGTATCTCATGAGCAACTTTTCAGCCGTCTTTTGATTTTAAATTCAATTTTTTTTTGCCTAGTATAATTTCTCCTCAGAAGGAAGGAACACTAAGCACTTTTTGTGCTGTGGCAGCAGAAAAAGGCAGGCGGCGTCAGAAAGTGTAAATCAGAGTTGAAAGCGCGCTGCCTTATCTACTGGATAAAACCAGTCTGCAACAATAGCATTAAAGCACAACTCATAAAAGCCACAATTAAATACTATCTGATCTGATTCTGTTCGAAAGACATCTTTTTTCCTTTCTTCTACTTTAAGTATAACGAACGCCCTCCACTTTAGTTGGAAGACAGCAAATCACCAGGATAATTGGGAAATAGATGGAAACAGACTTGAACTTCATAGTTGCTGCATAGCAAAGTTTTGAAAGCAACCCATAGGTGAAGCAGATTTGCATCAGTGGTATCTAACGATTATTTGTGTTGTATGATAGTCTTTATTAATATTTAGATTTGTTTTATTTGTAGTAATTTTGTAAGAGATTATTTTTAATTATTGTATTTCTTAAAACTTTCCTTTAATTTTTGAATTTGTTATTTTTATTGCTTAAACTTTTTTCTTTTTTTAATTTGCTTTTCATGTAATAATGATAATTTATTTCCAAAATAATATCTTATTTCTATCTTTCTATTTGATTTAATTTAACGTATTTATTGATTTGGGTTCAATTAACGTTAAAACCCCTGATTTGTGTGCAGATGTATTTTTTCAACACTTCTGTTAAGATGCTACTGTAGCATAAATTCTAATCGATATAATAGCGCTAATACTAGCAGCTTTTTATTTGCGAATCGGTTGTTTGCTCTCAGCCTCCCTCATGTTGACTTCAGATATTGACATTGAGCTGGTGGCGCAGCATTACCTTCTTTATAAAACTATTACCATTCTAAAGATATTACAGAGTAATGGATTTGTCTTGCTGTATTTTGAGCTAGCCAATCTGGGCCTGTATTGAAGCACCCGGTGCACAATTTGTTTTCATCAGCAGTAAATGGTGGATCATTGTGGCCGTGACGGGAAAGCACAAAGACCAGCTAATGAAAGGCAATGGCTGTGGCCCCGGTCTCATCACCACTCACTGCGCTCATGGATGAAAACAGGTGTCCTCTTGGGGCTGGGGTTTCATTTAAAGAGGGATTTTAAAGGAATATTCATGACAGCTATCCTTCATCGGGTGGGTGATGGGAAGAACAGAAGAAGAAGTGAGAGGGGGAGAGAGAAAACGTCAGTGGGGTAAATCAACCGGTGATTGAAGAGGCCTGTCTGGGATAATTCAGTTTGATTGGAGTCTCGGTCTCTCATTACCATTCCAGATTCAACAGGGAGACGCCCCTCAGTCCCCACTTAACCATGCTCATCTTTTGCTGAAGATGACAATGCCGTAGTGCAGTCGCTGAAATGAACAGGAGGGCTGTAGTATGTGGCTCAGCATTACTCTTCACAATATGAAGTCCACTTATAACACCTCAGGCTTGTTTTTTTTTTGTCACACATTGGCAACTTTTACTCTTGTGATGAAAAGGACCAATTATTAGAGTTCTAGTTTGTAGGGTATAGAAAATCCTGTGCTGCATACTTCCAGTACACTCAAAAGCTGTATGCAATCTGAATAGTATGTCGGATTTCATTAGTATTTTAAAAAAAGTAGGCGAGAAGTACCCGAATTACCTACTACTTCCAGCGAGATTTTGTAGTGTGCATCCAATGGACTCTTTACTATGCCATGAGGCTACGCGAGATAATTTAAGAATAGGAGTGAAGCGACGCAACCGATAGGTCATATGATAATGACAAATGAAGCATGTAGTATGTCCGAATTTAATTTATACTACTACGCATTAATATTACGTAGAACATTCTTTTCTAATGGTCGTGAAGTAAGTTAAAATTCAAATTCTTGAGTAATAGGGGATTCCGGATGCAGCCCAAATAAGGACATTCAAAAACCAAATGGTTTAGCTTAGACACATTACAGTGAGTCAGAGCACTTTAAGGTTTGGTGTTTACTTCTATTGCATTGGTAAGGAACCTGGTTTCAATTTGCTGCCTGCACAGGAAGTCAAGCTCATAATGCTTGCTCATGTGCCGACAACAATTTCCTTTGTGGCTCGAGACCACATTATCTTCACCTGTGTCATAGTTTTATATAATTTGGCCTCTTTTCATGACATGTAGCCAGTTAAAAGGATATGACTATGTTTTGCTGTTAGACCCCATTTTGCACCTGGCATATCTGTAGTCACCATTTGAAATGTCTAACCTGTGATGAACATTAGCTTGCATTGTCCTCACAGAAGGCAAAGCTAATTCTGCCATCCTTGGTGAACCGAGGAGGTTACCGCTACACTTGATTACAAAAGCACTGTTCTGGGAACTCCCTAAGGGTGAACAACTATTGGACCATGTCACCAGGACCCTTCAATTGTCCAATCCCACCTTTCACCCCTAGGCACTCTGTTTTAATTAAAAAAAAATAATTCTACCAGTGTAGATCTTGTGTTACTGTCATAGAGTGGTGCTTTAGCTTAGCTTGTAGCCCCTTTTGTTAAGTACCAAAATACCTTTATGGTCACATTCAATTCATCTTTATTTCTATAGCGCTTTTACAATGTAGATTGTGTCAAAGCAGCTTAACATAGAAGAGTACAGTAAATTGAAACAGTGTCAGTCCAGTTTTCAGAGTTTAAGTTCAGTTCAGTGTGGTTTAATTTTCACTGCTGAAAGTCCAAACACTAAAAAGCAAATCCATCGATGCGCAGCTCCACAGGTCCCGAACCATGCAAGCCAGTGGCGACAGCGGCGACACATCACTTACCCAGGATGCTGCAGGCCTCAACTACTGTCAAATCAAAACCAGCTTGAGCTGAAGTAGTCATTCCTCATTCTATTCCCTATCCCTTTCATGTAGTTCCTGCTTTTTTCACTTGTGTTTCAGCATGGCTGGAGTTGAAGGGATTTCCCTCCTCTCCCTCGGGTGCCACAGTCTCTCTGAGTTCAGCCCGATTGGAATAGTGTGTGCATGTGTCATAAACACACCCTGACTTTGAAGTCAATAGATCACCACAATGGACGTCTGCCTCTCAATTCCCCCAGTTGTAAACCTAGAAGCCTCTTTGTGCTACGTACTGTCTTTCGGTTGAACTTCAAAGCATGTAGTTTGCTTCAGTCATGGAATAATGTATTCCAAAATGATGTCCAGATGAAAGCAATGCAGATCCATGTGTGCACCTGCATATAGATGCCGTTCTTTAATACAGTATGCTCTATATTTCAATGCAGGAGCTGAAGAGCACTTCTCAGGCTGTTCCAAAAAAGTTTGTAATCTATAGCATAAGGGCACCTACATACTAGAGTTTATGCTGTGTCAGAGAATGTGTTGTCCAGTGCTGTAACTAGTTACTGTAATTACATTTTCCACTTTTCCACTGAAAATGTAAAGGTAAAAAGTATTCATTTTTGTGTAATTTAATTAGTTGCACATGCCATCAATTTTTTTTAAAAATAAATCAATTCAGAGAAGAGTAATTGAATTGTATAGAAAGTAATTGTCTAGAATTATATTTTGCAGAATAATTCTATTTTTTGACTAAAGGAGTTTCTCAGCCAGATATTAGATAATATATGCTATAAATTCAGACAAGCAGAGTAAGTGTGTGCGTGCGTGTGTGTGTGCGCGTGTGTGTGTGTGTATCTATATAGTAATTCTATCTGTCTGTCTGTCTGTCTGTCTGTCTGTCTGTCTGTCATTCATTCGCATACTGGATTTTTTTCAACTAAAGAATGCTCTTTTCTGGGTACTCAAAGCACTTTACACGTTTTTGGGGGAATCTCCTCAGCCACCACCGGTGTGCAGCATCCACCTGGATGAAACGACGGCAGCCATTCTGAACCAGACGGAACACCACACACCAGCTTAATGGTGGAGAGGAGACAAAGTGATGAAGCCAATTATGATATAGGGATGGTTAGGAGGCTATGATGGACAGGCCAGTGGGTAAATTTGGCCAGGATACTGGGGTTACACCCGTAATCTTTTCGAGTCAGGACTTCGGTTTGCAATGTTTCATGTTTTGATGCGTGTGATGTTTATCTTTTCTTGAGTGTTTTTTTATTATTATTTTTTTAATAAAGCTAAAAGACTAGTTGTTATTGTCTGTGCAATGAGATTTATCTGGATTTGATAGAGTATTGAGTTAAGTAATTAAATTACTTATTGAGTTATAATTAGTAATAATATATAATTAATAAGATATCATTTTGAAGCAACTTGCCTAACACTGATGTAATCCCACTTAATTTCAATTGACCCTTTTCTCTCTCTGAAATATGTATTCTATTGATAGCTGTCATCATGGTTATTGGCCAATTTCCAGATTTAATTGTGCAAGCTCATTCACACGATTTGCAGGTTTAAAATTAATATTTTTTTATATAACTGTTTTTAATGTTGTGAGGCCTGGAGTGGTACTGTCTATTGAAATTTTGAAATTGTGACGACACTAGTGCATTCTTATCCCATATGTTCCTGTTCATCAAGTGCTCCATCAGACCTTATTGTTTGTGTGTGTAATTTGCCTTAGTGACAGTACCAGCATCCATGAGACCTTCTTAACTGGTGCCCTGAAATGCTCAAAAGATTCTTGTCTCATCACTAAGATATGTTATTTGAATTTTGCTCAGTCTGTGGTGATTAGACAGAAAAGCCCCCCTTTCTCTCATCCTTCCATTAATATTTCTTTACCAAGCCGCCTTCCTTGCATTATTAACAAGCCCTCCCCCAATTAAGATGGATGAGACTACTCTTGAGGGTATTTGTTCAGGTAAGATCTCTGATTAGCATATCTGATGGATCTGCCTTCGTGCACTGATTAAAACCTTCCTTTTTCCCTGGGGCAACTTTAAAGAAAGAGGCGCTCAAATGAGGACCCCCACACATACTTCTAAGATAAACTGCATCAGACCACGTGTACAATGACAATTTCGTTCCCTGCTAGACCCACCCTGAACTGTCTCCTTAGTACTTTAAGCTTTCTTCAGAGCACAAAACCGGCTTGTCATGAATTCCCATTTATTGTTAGGTCATATATAACAGGATTAGCCCTATCAGAATTTATGAGGAACATTGCTAAAAGAATTTAAGTTAAGGAGCAGTTGGAGAAGCTATGCTTGCTTAAACTTGCAAATGTAGCTGATAAACCTAACAAGAGCTTACAATGAAAATCTGTAGGCTTCCCGTTTGAAACATTGAAGCGTAGTCTCAAGGACACGAAAAAGCAGCTCAATGAAGATTCATGCCCATGACCCTTAGGTCCGGAGTCCAGTGTCATGGTCATAACTCATGCACTGTCCACGTAATACAAGCGAGATCGAGAGTAATGAGCTGTGTTGAACACCCTAGCTACAGCACAGATGGGACTTTGCTTGTACATGTCAAGCACAATGGAGTCGAGCGTGCTGAAATAGACTGCTGAGGTTGTTTGCATCAATACAAGGCCTTTTCGCTTTATTTTGTTTGTAGGGTTTCAGGCTGTAGCTGTGCAAATTTCGCAGACCACTTGCACCTGGATTTGAGCAATTGGGTGTCATTGCCTTCCTAAGCATGCTTATCTAGTCTTTCACACCACTGCGGCAGTTAGGAAGATCTAGGGAGCTGCCTTGTTTTGTCAGGTTGTGAGGGAGTCTATGTGGTCTACTTACCTATGAGGTCATGCAAATGAAACCCTGATGGAGAGGGGACCGAGAGGAACCTTGTGCTTGCTCTCCGACACCTGCTCTCAGCCTTGGGAGACAGACTGCACCGGTGTCTGCTGCAACCGCTTGGCAGGATCATCTGTAACACTCTATTTTTGTCTTATTCTGCAGCTACGATGGGAAATGCTTGGATGGGCTTATTTTTGTACACCTGGTTCATAAGGGTGGAAATCTTTAGGGACTTCACGATCCGGTTTGATTCTGATTCTGGGTGTCACGATCTGATTCCAAAACAATTGTTTACCTACATTTTTTTACTCCCTGTTTCTTCTGCTGTACATTTATATCTGCAACTTTACAATTGAACCAGAATTGGAGTTTCTATATGACTTTGTTTAATGATTGGAATTTCTGTATTACAGTGCTGCCGTGCTAAATATGATTTATCTTTAAGCATTATTCAGGATGATCAATGTAACATTAAAACTTCAGATTATAAAGAGCAGTTATGAAGAACAAACAGCACTTGTTACAAGAAAGCATAATTGTGTTTGGTTATAACATTCTAAGAAAAAGTTAATACAGAAGACATATATATGTAGAGTTGAAATTATTAGCCCTCAATTTTGTTTTTGTGATTAAAAATAAATTGCTTTTATTCCAACTAAATTAAAGGAAATTAGAGTTTCTCCAGAAGAGATAAATAAATTTCCATGCTCTGTCAAATATTACTTATTTAATATTAAATATTTGAAAAAGAAAAACAAAATCACCGGAGTGCTAATAATTTTGCCTTCAACTATATATAAATTACCTATATTTAGACTTTGAAATTGGTTTTATTTCAGGGCCATGGAACTAGCTTTAAAGCACAATAGTTTACAATGCTTAATTTGTTTGCAACACTGTGCAATAGTTCACTTTCTTTCATATCCTGCATTAGTTACCTCTTTAAGTGATTGTAAAGTTGGTCACACATTGGACAAAAAGCTGAGCTTTGTGCCATGCCGCTTCACTTTGTGGTGTGGCAAGAAGTTGAACAGCATCCTGAAGCCAATCGGATTGCCTAAATTTTCTCTTTCTAGCTTACGCCCACACAGGCCAACAATGTCATGATCAAATTGGAATACAGAATCAATTCACAACCTTTAAGAACTAATTCAAAATCATTAGAGAAAGGATCACAGGATTTTTTTCTCTCACCTCTACATGGGAGAGTAAAAACTGTAGTGTTACTTTCAGTACCGATTTGTTGAGGAATGTGTTACCTCTGGTGTTACGATCTTGAATATTCTGGTTAGGTTAAGCTGGTTAGGTAGTCTGATATCTGCTGATGTTTAATGTTTAGATGGGACATCCAGTTTTGTGAAAAAAGAGCTGTTCACACGCTCTTGTCAGTTAAAATGAGGAGGATATGTACTGCATTACAATGCGGCATATATGATAAGATGGAACATTTTTTGGAATGTCCTGTAACTGATATTACATTTCTGGAAATTTCTGTATAAATAAAATAACTAAAATGAGCTTCTTTAACTTTTAATGGAATTTGAAGCATTACAACAGATTAATATGACTTAAAGACTTAAAACCAAACCAAAGTAAATGAATAACCACCAATGGCGCAATAATATTTTACATCAATACCTCATCTTAATCACCTTTTTAGATCCAGTTTTCCATTCTCTTTTCTCATTTTCTTTCTCAGTTCTACCTCTTTTCTCAGTGCTCACTGTTCCTTAGGCCCCTGTAGATATTATTTGATCCCAGCACTGTGACTCATCCTCTCGAGAGTCGCATTGGACCTCTATCCACACTCTGATAATAGAATTGCCATCACCCCTTGAAGATACGTTAGCCCTCGTTTCTACATCTTCTCCCTCAGCTCCCTACTCTCACACTTTTACTTTACTCCCTCCTCTATTGTAATACTGAAGTTTGGCTCTGTGCCCAGTTTTCTCCATTGATGTCTTTCTCCCTCCCTCCTCCCACTGTCCCTCCATCTCTGTGAAGTCCTCACACTCTGCTCATTGTGGCTGCGGTAAAAGAGGCAGCATGCCCGTGGAATTCAAGTAACGCATTCCACTGGATACCCCTCCTCTGCCTCACACACAAACAGAAACACACTCACACTAAAACCCTCCTGTTGCCACCCAGCACTGTGCCAGTTGTGTGTGTGGGTCATTATGTTTGGCACGTGGCCCTATATGGGGTGTCCTGCCACCCCTCACCCCCTGCCGGATTCTGCCGGGCCTTGGCAGATGCCTCCTGCTGACTCAGGACCCCTGTTTCTATGAGCTGCATTGCTGGATTGACTGCTTCCATTCTAGCCCGTCACCCTGAAGAGATCGATAAAACTATCATCTCCCCCTCCTGCTTCTCTTTTATGTTTTTGTATTGCTGATTTTCTTTGTACGTACTCTCATCCGCAAAGCAGTTTTTTTGAGCAAAGACAGACATTTAATCTGGTGGTGGGTTGTGCTTCCAGGCTTCCATTTCATAAAGCTTTCTATCAGAGATTCGTCTGAACAGATCCTCTGGTAGGGCAGCACCTCCTCAGCTTACCTTATGGGATAAAAGAGCCTTTCACTACTGGGTTTCCACTTGACAAATGCTAGAGCGTCTTAGGCTGACATCTATACAAATGTACAAAGCCATTTTGAATCTTACACCAGAATACAGAACTGCAAGAGTGTGAGCATTGTAACGGGAAACCCCAAAGGCTGGCATTTTAAGTGGGGTGTACAGAATTTTATCCTCCCTCATAGTGGTCAAAGGAAGGGGCCAGAATGGTTTGGTTAGAAGTGTATGTTTTGTGTTTGTTGTTGCTAGAGTGCCCGTGGTTCTTCTTAAGGCCTGCCAGGCACTACTCTAATCCTCAGGACCTCTAATCTCAGGCGGTGAAGAAACACCCTTTACTTTCCATCAGTGCTGCTAGAGCTGGGCAGAGAAAGGTGCCAGTTGTCTCCATCTTGTTTATCCTTCACAATTTGAATGAGAGGGAAAGTTTTTGTGTGTGTGCGTGTTTCTCCGTTGTGAAGTTGATGGATGTTCTGGGCTTTCAAAGGCTTTGCCTCTACCTGGTAAGGTGGGTTTTTCCAGCTTGCCTGTGGTGGCAGGAGCCAAGCTCTGCAGTGCCAAGTTTCGAAGGGTCCAGCTGGCATAAGCAAGGCCCTTTGTTTTCCTGCAGTCTGCATTCAGCCCATCGCACAATGTTTTGTCACTGGCCTGAATTGGTATGCAATGACGATGACCTTGGCAAAAGAGTGAGGTGAGATGATGTATTGTGTGAGCTGTAATTATTGCCTGTGTATGTAGATACCTTTACATATGTAGGTATGTTTAATTTACATTCAACAATGCTAAATGTCTTCATATGCTTTGAATTTTTCCATAGCATTTGCCATTGTATTTTTGAACAGCAGTGCACGTCTGCAGAGTTTGGCAAACTTCTTAAGAGACCACAAGTACCTTATTGGCCAGCTATCTCAGAGAGACCTTCCTTTAGTTGCCCTCTCCAAGAGGGACAGAGGGCAATTTATGAATATTCATACTGCTGTCCTTGGATACTAAAAGCAGTGCTTAAATCTACATAATTTGTGTTTAAGTGCCTTTCAGATGGCCTTTTCCTTTTTTGACACTCTCAAGAAAAGGAGCCATACTTGGTAATCAAGCTGCCATTGTAGGATGGATCCTAACAGTCAAAAAGCTACTCAGATGTTATGGCTAAAAAGCAGCCATACAAGCTGTTTTATAAAATTTATTGTGTCTGTGTCAAGTCAAGGCTGAATGAGGTGCAGTTGTTCATTGTCAAAGGTCTGGAGAAAGTCCTGAGCATGTATGTATGTCTGTATGTATGTATGTATGTATGTATGTATGTATGTATGTATGTATGTCTGTCTGTCTGTTTGTCAAAAATTTATCATAATTACATAATTATTAGCATCCAATATAAAAGATTGTTTTGACATAATGACATTTGTGTGTACTGTGTATATTTATTATGTATATATAAATACATGCATGCATATATTTGAGAAAATGTTTAATTATATTTAGTTAATAAATATAGATGTATATGTTTTATAATTATATATAAATTTAAATATCTATGCAACAAAATTATTTTGTATAATGTTGTTGCTATGTGTATCACATATGCATAATAAATAAATAAATATATATATTTATTATTATTATTATTATTATTGTTATTATTATTATTATTATTATTATTTATTATGTAATTATTAGCCCTCCTGTGATTTCTATTTTTATTTATATATTTATTTATTTTTTATATTTCCCAAATTATGTTTAACAAAGCAAGGAACGTTTCAAAGTATTTCCTATCATGTTAATTTTTTTGTTTTATTTAGTCTGAAATAAAAGCAT
>CAIGQV010014432.1:5621791-5632663 GCA_903798115.1 Danio jaintianensis
TATATATGTGTGTGTGTGTGTGTATATATACATGCAGTACAGATTATTTTATTTTATTTTTATTTGATATTTTTGATATTTACTGTTATTATAGTACAGTGGGGGACTAGAAATCATAGAGATTATGATGTTAAATGTTGTTGTTTGCATTTGAACTCTCATTGGTCCTTCTGTCTGATAAAGGGTGACACAGGAGGAGTGGGTTTGGACAGCACAGGACAGTAGAATGATTTCTCTCAAAGGCAGCTGGGAAGTGTGCTTATTTCAGTCACCATTAACACTAGGCATTATCATTGTAGGGAGGCTCACTCAGCAGCTTTTAATACTGGGGTGGGATGTGTTTTTCATGTGACCAATGGGAAGCAGTCATTGGAAAGATCACGCAAAACTGATGCTGATAGCCAGTTCAAATTCAGGCCTGTTTAGTCTCAACTGTAGTGTTTTGCAGCCCAAGATAATACATGATCTGAGGATCTGCAAAGGTTCACATGAAGGCACCCTTATTGCCCAGGGTGTTTTTGAGATGTAAAACAATTCAGTCTTTGCATACGTTGTGGTAGGCAAGGTGATCCATTGTTTGCCTTGCAAACCTACTTTGGTCATTGTATAATATTTTGGCCAGAGTAGCACGCCATACATGGCGTTTTGCAAACAGAATCTGTTATATATGTGTTCTTTACATACTGACTCAGTCAGTGTCTCAGAGGTGATCATGCTTCATAAGGACACGATGATTGCAGCATGGTAAAATCGCAAAATTTGATCATTCTTGCCTTAGCCCTTACATGAAAAATTAACCCTATAAATGCACTCCTTCCTTACACAGTCCTGTGAATCTTTGTCTCTCTAACCAAATTCACTTTGAACTTCGCATTGTGCCAAAAGTAATTTGCAACACATAGGGGCACTCCCTCTCTTTTTCTGTCTTTTATCAAAATGAAAACAGACATCACCATAAACTCCCCTTAATCAGATGGCTCTGTTGTGTTGGCTGTGCCTGAAAGGGTTTGGCAGTAAATTGGACGTCGGATTTCTTTTCTCCAAAATCTCGGGGCTGAGGAGGGGGCCGACTTCTCAGAAGAACTCGTCTGGAAAAGCCTTTTGTGGGATTTGGCAAGGGAACAGCCGGCTTTGCTCATGCTTATTAGGCACCCCTGTCGCACCAGCCGAACCCTAGAATTAATTGTGATGTGTGCGGTTGTCTGTCTCCCTGCATATGTGTGTATGTATGTGGGCACATGTAGAGACACCTCCTAGCTCTGGTACAGTTTGTTCTGGTCATGGAGGCTTTATTCGTCAGCTGGACACATTTCTGGGCGTATGGGGTGGTAATGAAAAAGACTTGCCCTGCATGTTCCTGTTAACAGCCTGTTCCTTGAATCATTTCAGCTGTTGACTCAGAAAGTATACATGAGATCTCAATTCTGTCAATTGTAAGCTTGCATAGTGATTTGAGATTCAGATGATCTCTGTGAACCCTTGTAGTTCCTGTGGATTGTGACAAAAGACTCTATTGCAATGGTTTGGAGTGATACAGTAATTCTAGTACCCCAACCCCCTTCCTTTGGCTTTCATCATTAATAATGTAGCAGTCAAAGTGAACAATGAGTCCTCCTATTGGCCACAAATACACGAATACATTCTTGCTTCCTCAATGTTTTTAGTTTTTTTTTTTTTTTTTTCTCCTTTCCTCCTTTCACTCGAAGTCTTCCATGAAGATTTCTTGCATTGGTTCTTTAGGATGTTGCTGAAAGTGCAACCAAAGTCTTTCCATATTTGATATTTACTGTAATCAACCATGTTTGAAGGAAATGTAAGAATATTTTCACATCCATTTTCCAATAAGGCACTACTGTAGTATGATCTGCTTGGCATTTGGAGATGGATTGCTCTTTGCAATTAGATAACATCTTGCATATCTTGCGGTTTGGTAACCATTAGTTACCCAACTAGTTTCTTGTACAGTCAAACAATCAGATACGGATTTAGTAGCAGCCTAATTTGCCTTTAGGCAGTCCTGGTTACCAATCTTGACTTTCAACCACCAGATCGATTTACATTTAAACAATCAGTATAAGAATTGTTTAAGACCTGTGAAAGAAAATGTCAATGCTGTGCTAGTCAAATTGCATCAAATGCCATTGTAAACTTTTCTCTCTGTTTTTTCCTATGTAGGTTTTCACCTCAGTGGCACAGTTATGGAGCCGGCAACGCAATCCGAGCCAGAGACGACACACAAGGTGGCCATCAGCTTTGACCGTTGTAAGATCACGTCAGTGACATGTGGCTGTGGAAACCGCGACATCTTCTATTGCGCACATGTGGTGGCGCTGTCCTTATACCGTATCCGCAAACCCGAGCAAGTCAAACTGCGGCTGCCCATCTCAGAGACACTCTTCCAGATGAACAGAGACCAGCTGCAAAAGCTGGTGCAGTACCTTATCACAGCCCACCACACAGAAGTGCTGCCCACCGCCCAAAAACTGGCAGATGAAATTCTGTCCTCCAATTCTGAGATTAACCAAGTACATGGTGAGCATCTAAAATATTGACCAAAATATTTTTTCCACCATCAAGCCAGGCTCACACTATGCAAAAATGTAAATTCCATCTCTTCCTCATTGTTTGTCTATTGAGCATCTGAAAGCAGGAAGTCCATCCTCCTGCCCTTAGACCTTGTTTTGAATGGGATTGAGGGGGTCAAGCGGAAGGCCCTTATCAATGTTTAATCAGTGGCTATGCTTTGAATCCGGAATGTGCAGAATGTGTTAACCTGCCAAGATGTTGGATCAAAAGTGCAAAAGGCCACTTAGCCCAAGTCCTGCTTATACAAGGACACACACCACCTTCTGTTTATAGCAGTTTGCACCTCACTAGCCCATTGCAACCATTATAAAGCCATTAAGTACAGTAATAATTTACTGTTATGCTGAATGGGGTTACATTCTACCACAATCTAAAGCATTAAAACAAGCTCTCTTATTTCAAAGCACTTAACATGCAGCACAGCTGGCTCCATAGATATCCTGTACATTTAGATACGCTCGTAGTATATAATACCAATGCTTATGTCACACGCTGATGATAATCTACTGTATGTAAGTTATTATTGCTCCCCTAAGTCAACCCAAGCCTTTTAAGAGCTAATCTCCCAACTCAAGATGTATCTTCTTATCATATAACACATGCCAAGGACAGGGAAACGTGCAAGCGATGCAGAATCAACTGTTCCGCTTCCATATATAGCGTTTATATATGTTTAATACCCACAGGGGCACCCAAAAGGGGCCAATAGTCAGATCAACTCTCTGTGCAACCTGTATAAGAAGCAGCTTCATGGTGTCTTTAAGTGGAATTCAATAGGGCTGAATGTGCTGATGTGTTTTGTTCTGAAATGGAGGGGAGGGGAGGTGTTGTAAACCTAAAGTGCATCGACATATTGGAAATACAGTAAGACCTTCCTCAGGTAAAGTGATTGCCTCTAATGCATTTTGCCTTTCTCCCCTTTTTTCATTTGTAAATCACAGCGACAGTGGGACGCAATCTTTTAAGAATTGAGCCTCCATCTCTATGGTTTGACTCACCTCGGTCAGTTTGTAATAGTGAAAGAACATGGAGATTCTGTCAAAAGGAAGTGATATTATTGATTTCTCGTTGTGGTTTAGAGGCTCAGGAAGTGCTGTTTTTCAATGTGTTAATGTGTATACGCATTTTTTTTCTTCTGTCTATTGTTGACATGCAAAAGCTTGTAACCCAAGCTTCTAACTTTGTTTTTCTACCGATAAATGATGCAGGTTATTGCTGAAAGTGTCCAATGTTAACCAAGTGCATTTGTCTCTCAGGGGCTCCGGATCCCACAGCAGGAGCCAGTATTGATGATGAGAACTGCTGGCACCTGGATGAGGAACAAGTGAGGGAGCAGGTCAAGCAGTTCCTCTCTCAGGGAGGATACTATGGCTCAGGCAAGCAGCTCAACTCCATGTTTGCCAAGGTGAGACACTCCATTTCTCCTTCTTTCTCTCTGTGTATGTGTGTGTGAGAATTCTGTGCGAAAGGTGCTATTATGGTGAATTATGGGCCCATGAAATCCTAGGAGGCCCATTTAAATCAATGTATTTTAATTAAATGTCAAGCTACCTCTTATTTTCAATAGCCAGTGCAGTTCATTGCTTTAACTGTCTGCTATCTGAAGATTTGAAGGACTGCATTACAGCATTTGATATCAATGCTAAATATTGTGCTCAAACACATACACAGGCATTCTGATCCTATAGTCTTCTCAGCTAGAGCGCTGTTTTCTCTGCATCTTGTACTAATTGCTTACTTTGTTCTTTAAAATGTGATGCTGATTTGTGCTCTATACAGGTGCGTATTAGACCTACGCTTGATGCAGGAGGTAAAATGATAATTTTGTGTTTTGTGCAGGTGAGGGAAATGCTGAGGATGCGTGACTCAAACGGTGCACGGATGCTCACCCTAATCACTGAACAGTTTATGGCTGATCCGCGTCTATCTTTATGGCGGCAACAGGGCACAGGCATGACTGACAAATGCAGACAACTCTGGGATGAGCTTGGTGAGTCTTTTCAGCTTAACATGTAGGGCACGTTTCTTGATCAACATGCTTACTTTTCCTGGAACAACACTGTTACCAGCTAATCAGAGTTCCCTCTGGTTTTAGAGGTAGTTATGCTAATGATTAGTTAGATGGTTGGTTCTAGATGTTTTATCAACTACGCATGTTGATCCAGGAACGTGTCCTGCTATGCTAGCTCTAGTTTTTCTGAGGTTAGTTCTATATTTGAATAGCAATGCATATCCTCATCCCTCTTCTGTAGTTCTTTAGAATTTAATCTTAATCATTAGTGCTTACTCTTCTGGTTCAATATCCTTAGCCTTAAGCACATTTGTGCATGTGCACCGTCTGACCTGCAGCAGTTCAGTCAGGGCAAGTGGATCAGAGCACGACTGACTTACTCTGCGGCGCATGCAGAGGACCGGCCGCCTGCCTCTATCGGGATGGCATGAAAGGGCCAGGATCAATGAGCCTCCTATTGATCGGACCATTTAAAGAGGTTGATGAGAGCACATCCTGAAGAGGCTCATTTGAGAGCTGCGTTTATTGCTTTCCTCTTCCTCAGAATTGGTTGTAGCTGTAAACAAGGCACACCTGCCGGAATGACCGTGCATTCTGATTTTGCAGGAGCAGGCGCGTTATGACTGAGGTGTCTTATAAATTTGCAAGACAGTTCAGTGTTTCAGTTGCAAGAGCCTGTTGATTGGCTCAAGTCAAGCAATTTGGCCAATCAGGGTTGCATGTACATGACAGCAATGGAAAAAACGCAGGCCAGCCATCTGTTACCTAGATACAAAAAGGCATCGCACAGCCCTGCCAGTTACATGAGCCCACCAGACAACCCTACACCTGCCAAATTTCATATGCTCCCCAGTGCCAGTGTTTGACGTTGATGCTCTAGAGCCTCTTCTATTAAATGCACAGATTTTTCCATCTCCCAATTAGAACTAAATCAAAAGCTGTGTTCAAGACTACGCTGGTTAAAAAGTGCCTAAAAACCCAAAAAGTGCCATTCAGTTCCTACTCTTCTTTTTCTCTTTTTATCCTTTTATGCTCATTTTACCTTTTTAGATTCTCTCTCTCACACTCTTTTATAAGCCTCTCTTCAGTTATAAAGACGTCTGTGCGCTGTGGGTTTGCAGGTGCACTGTGGGTGTGTATCGTGCTGAACCCACACTGTAAGAGTGAAGAGAAGAGCGGCTGGCTGAGACAGCTGAAGAAATGGGGAGACATGGACATCTGCCCTCTAGAGGACGGCAATTACGGCAGTGAGCTGCCCAACATCACCAACGCTCTGCCACAGAGCAACCTGGCTCAGGGTTAGCCTCTCTTCAGTTGATCTAAATGTGAAATGATCTATTTTTCTTGTTGTGTGTTACTCACATAACCTTGTTTTACTCTTCATAGACTCACTGGCCCGGCCTAGAAGAACAGTGTTCACAAGAGCAATGGAGGCCTGTGACCTGCACTGGCAGGATAGTCACTTGCAGAGAATTATCAGCAGTGACTTCTACATGTCCCCGGCCTACCAGAGGGAGGGAGAGAGCTTGCTCTTCAACCCCCAGGGCTTGCCACTGTGGCTGGGTACGTATTTACATGCCATTTAAATTGTAGTAAAAAACAATTCAGGATGGAGATTTCTAGTTGGTGAGCTTTTCCTAAATCAGGCTTAACCATAACTTTTTAATAATCGCTCTTTGAGAATAGATAAATCTACACCATTGAAACACAGAGGAACCATATAAATTAAATAATTTTTCCAGCTGATGAGTGATAAAAGCATCAAGAGGCAGCCAGAGTCCACTCGGAATCATGCATATGATATAAATGCAGCATGTGCATGCAACAAACAATGTTTTTGTGCTGGGGTGGACGCTAATGTATTTTTTATTTTTGTGTGAAATGGCCTTAAGTCTGCGAGAAAACTTAACTTTCAGCAAGACTATGTGTTCCCGCTGTGTTGTAATCAGTCTGATTTCACTTCTGTATGTGCCGAAGTCTAAATTAAGCATCTAATATTAACTTTTGGTCTGAAACTTGCGACTTGAGCAGAGTTCCTTCATGTTTATAGATTGTCATATGACTTTTTGCAGATCACGTGCCTACAGCATGTGCCAGGGTGGATGCTTTGCGTTCCCATGGTTATCCCAGAGAAGCCTTGCGACTGGCTGTTGCCATTATCAACACCCTCCGACTCCAACAGCAGCGGCAATTGGACATATACAAGCATCAGAAGAAAGGTTTGCATTGCAGTACACCAACCAAATGCTCACAAATGATTCATTACACTTGAGAACACTATGTTTAAATTACACAGTGTTTTTATTTAGATGCATACAAAGAGACTAAATGCATTTCTTTCAGGGTTACTTTAGAAATGGTCATGTGTTCTTTTGCTTGTTTTGATGGTAACTGAAGCATTGAGATTCTGCTTAATATGTTCTCATATGTTAATATCTTTCGTCCTGTCCTCAGAGCTGCTGCAGAGGGGAATGACAAACACCACCAATCTGGAGGGCTGGGTGGGTCACCCCCTCGACCCCATTGGCTGCCTTTTCGCCACTCTGACAGAGACGTGTCGAGTAGAGGATGACAATACCATGGATACCGGAGGTACACAATTATAAGCTGTCATTGGTCGCCTTGGGCATTATTCGGTTTTTCGCTCAGCAACTGGCCTGTGTCTTTGAGTGTTTCATTCAGTCTGCTGGAGCCCCATCTCTTCGCTCTTTACAATTGCCCTCCTTTTCTGAGCAGTGTTAAGGGGTGCTATTGTATCAGAAAGGTCATTCTGCCCACTCGGTGGTGTAAAACGTATAAAATCAATCAGCATTTGCATTCCATACATCCCTCCCAGCTCAAGCCAATGGAAAGTGTTGGCCATTGTATTCCTGTAGTGAGGAACCCACAGAGAGGCATTGTGTGCCTGAATAATACTGGCAAATGGTACTGTGACTTGGAAGAGTTTGTGCATATCTGTGTGCTTGTCCTGTTGTAGAGCTCCCCTTTTGGTCACGACACTGTAGCAGTCGTGTTGGGGTGTGTGTGTCTGTTGTGCATTACACTGTATGTTTGTATGTGTGCTAGAGAGCATAGCTCTTTGTTTGACTCTGTTGCACAGTTGGAAACATCTGGCATGTGCTGGGATGGGGGCGGACTCTCAGTTCTATCCAATCAGAATGTCCGAAGGTCAGGATCTTAGCTTAGCGGGACTAGCAACAGCAGCTGTAGTGGCGGCAGCAGTATGGAAAGCCAAAACAATGCTCTCTCTAACCCCTTTGCTTTACTACTTAGGCAGTTTACTGTAAACCACAAATGACTGGATAGGACACCCTAACTTGGTTAAATTGCTTTGTGTGGGTTTTTATTATGATGCTTGTGAGATTCCAGTAGAGATGTCACAGCGAGATGGTTGTGAAACCATTGATTTCTGTGTCCTGCTCACTGTACAAACAGGATTGGTCAACAGGATCATTTGCAAGGAAGGGATTTAAGGGAGCTGGTGTTTAGGGTCTAAATTCTTAGCAGACAGATGGTGTTTTTCCTCAGCTTTTATCCAAACATCCTTAGACATTCATAGTGCTGCGTTAGTTTGTGTTGTTTATATATACAAAGTTGTTGCCAGTATGATTTTTTTTAATTAAGTGACTATTAACATTATTGCAGAGAATTGTATTAAACTGAAAAGGCTTTAAATTAACATTAACAAACACTGCTTTGTGTATGTGTAATAGACTCTGGTGAGCCAAAGCCTCCAGTGTACCAGCATGTACCAGTGTGGGGATGTCCAGACGGAGGGGAGTCGTACCTGGCACTGGCTCTGGAGGTTGCGTTGATGGGCATGGGGCAGCAGCGACTGATGCCTGAGGGCCTGTATGCCCAGGACAAGGTGTGCCGGAACGAGGAGCAGATTGTGGCCAAGCTGCAGGAGATGGAACTGGATGACTTATTGGTGCAGACACTTCGCAAACAAGCTATCCTCCTTTTAGAAGGTACAAACTCTCTTTGTTCTCAATATCACATTTACTTTTCAACCTTTTGCTCTTGTCGTCACTCTGTAGGCACTCTTCTCCCAGTGTGGAGCCTTTCCTCCCCTCACAGCTCTCTTGCTTTTCCCACAACCTTTTCCCCCATGTGGATCTCTGTCTACTTTTATCTTTTCCTCCTTCCAATCTCTAGCCTGTGTGTGTGTACTTGTGTGTGTGTGTGTGTGTGTGTGTGTGTGAGAGAGAGAGAGAGTGCGCGCGCGCGCTTTGCCTGTAAAAAGATCTGCAGGCTGGCCTCTGCAGTGTCCCCAACTCCCTTCCCCAAAACAGGCCACCCTGCATCTGAGCCTCCCACTGACACGCAGTGTAACCTTAGAGCAGACATCTGCGCTGCTACTAGGGAGGACAGACTCTGTCAAAGCCCATGAGGCCTTGCCGCCTGTTTGCCTTCTCATCGTCCTCCCCAGCCGTCCCAGCGATACTCTCCACTCAGATTTCTCTCTCACTTGCTGTGCGCGGCCTCACTGACTCACCAGTCTCCTGTCCATCAAGCTGGACTCACGTCTGCAATCTGATATGATGGACAGCTCAGTTCTGATGTACTCTTCTCTCTGTCTCTGCATGTCCAGGTGGTCCCTTCAGCGGTTTGGGGGAGGTCATCCACAGAGAAAGCGTTCCCATGCACACATTTGCCAAGTACCTGTTCACCGCCCTGTTGCCACATGACGCAGACCTGGCGTATAAACTGGGCCTTCGTGCAATGAGGTGATCCTCAATGTCCAGTGTTTATCCCTGTTTCTAAATATGCACATTTCTGTGATTATATAATTTATAATATTATATTGAACCATACAATTTGGTTATTGAAACAAGATATGTGATGATTTGGTTCTCAACAACATTTAATATTGTCAGTGTTGAATAATTATAATGGTCTTTACTGTCACTTATGATTGAAGAATTTCTGCTGAATAAATGCTTTTCAACAATAACAACAAAATAGTTTTTCCAGAAAGATATCTTCTGTTTATAAACCCCATTATGCTACAACTTGCCATAGAGTATTGCACATTTCTTGTAGCCATTTTTTAATGTTTTAATATTAATTTAGAAATATGCTTATTGTTTTCAGCTTTAATTATGAAGCTCAGTTCTTCACAATGATTTGTGAGTTGAATTCTCTGGCCCCAGCCATATAAAGCCTCCATGGGACCTTATTACTGTATATCTGCACTGAGGCATCATTATCCGAGTCTAGCTCATCACAGTGCTCACTAATACACAATCAATAGCATTGCTCCCTCTGCGCATCTTCTGTGAGTCTCAGCTACTGTGGGCTAATATGTTCACTCAGACAGGAGCAGCAGAGCAGAGAGCACTTTTTTCTAATCACTAGCCATCAGACAGAACTTGCTGAAATAAGATTAAGCGTGCAAAATAAACCCTCTGTATTGTACTAATCATGTCTGGAAAAATTGAGTAAATAACAATAGAAAACAGAGCAAAATGAATGAAAATGGTGTTGTATTTAGTTTTTTTCTGAATAACTAATCCAGTATTATCTTCCAGGCTTCCAGTGCTGGAATCCACGGCTCCCTCAGGTGATGTCAGTCACCCTCACCATGGCATCTCTATAGTGCCCAGCAGATACCCCCGCTGGTTCACTCTCGGCCACCTGGAGTCTCAGCAGTGTGAACTGGCCTCCACCATGCTTACTGCTGCTAAGGGTGAGTGCTATACTCAATCGGTCACATGCGAGGTTCATTTTAAACAGACTTTTATGTCTTGTGCCCGTGTTTAGCTAAAAGACGTCTGTGTTGTGTCTTAGGTGACATGTTGAGGTTGCGGACTGTTTTAGAGGCCATTCAAAAGCACATCCACTCTTCTTCGCTCATCTTCAAATTGGCCCAGGATGCCTTTAAAATTGCGACACCCGCTGATAACCCTCCGGACATCACGCTGCTTAATGTAGCTCTGGAGCTTGGCCTACAGGTATATATGAATGCTTATTATGGATATTTATTGTATGTTTATTTATTATCTTATTTTATTATCTTCCACTAGCTTTGGAAAAAACATGGCTAAAAGATCCTAAAAGGTTTTTTCCAATGAGCCCACATCTTTTTGCATATAGTCCCTTTTTCTGGTGGTCTGATGTTTACACATGGCCTTGTTTACATTGTGCTTAAAAACATGATTTACATCTTATGTACGCTATTGTTAAAAGGTTCAAATGGATTTCACTAAATAAATAAATTTTATATGCATGTATGTATGTGTGTGTGTATATATATACATATATATATATAT
>CAIGQV010014432.1:5632763-5702660 GCA_903798115.1 Danio jaintianensis
TATATATATATATATATATATATATATATATATATATATGTGTATATATATATATGTATATATTAGTTTTGATTTCATTTTGATTTTTTGTTTATTGTTTGTACTGTTACTTTGGACTGTTTTCCTACCAAGTCAAATATTTAATTTCATTGTATTTGCTCCAAGCTATTTAGTAATAGAGTAAAAGTGGTTTTGTTTTACTGCTTCCTTTTGTAGTTCTTATTTCTGATCAGTGTTTTGACGTACATGCAGTGTGTCTGTTTGTTCTAGCACATTATTCTGTATCTTTTGTGTGTCTAATGCAATATGACATTTCTCTGCAGGTGATGAGGATGACTCTTTCCACACTCAACTGGAGGCGGAGGGAGATGGTCCGCTGGCTAGTCACATGTGCTACTGAAGTCGGTATGTATCAAAGTCATTTTAAACCTGGCAGGAAAACAATACCTCAAAATCAAAGTCATTTAATTAAAGATGTTGGCATACACTGGTGGATTTGTAAGTGTTCTGATCTTCTCTTTTGGCTTCTTTGTAGGTCTGAGAGCCTTGGTCAGCATTTTGCAGAGCTGGTACACTCTCTTCACCCCCACAGAGGCAACCAGCATTGTGGCGGCCACAGTGATGTCGCACAACACCATTCTGCGGCTGAGCCTGGACTACCCACAGCGGGAAGAACTGGCCAGCTGCGCACGCACGCTGGCCCTGCAGTGCGCCATGAAGGACCCCCAAAACTGCGCCCTGTCTGCTCTTACCCTCTGCGAGAAGGACCACATTGCCTTCGAGACGGCTTACCAGATCGTCATCGATGCCGCCTCCACGGGCATGACCTACTCTCAGCTCTTCACCATCGCCCGGTACATGGAGCACCGTGGCTACCCCCTTCGAGCCTTCAAACTGGCGTCTCTTGCCATGACCCACTTGAACCTGGCCTACAACCAAGACACGCACCCGGCCATCAACGACGTGCTGTGGGCTTGTGCTCTCAGCCACTCTCTGGGCAAGAACGAGCTGGCCGCCATCATCCCCCTGGTGGTCAAGAGCGTTCACTGCGCCACGGTGCTTTCGGACATTCTGCGGCGCTGCACCATGACGGCCCCTGGCCTGGCTGGCATCCCTGGCAGACGTAACTCGGGCAAGCTTATGAGCACTGACAAAGCCCCTTTGAGACAGCTACTGGACGCCACTATCAGCGCCTACATCAACACCACCCATTCCCGCCTCACGCACATCAGTCCTCGCCACTACGGAGAGTTCATCGAGTTCCTCAGCAAGGCACGCGAGACCTTTCTTTTGGCCCAAGACGGCCACATTCAGTTCGCCCAGTTTATAGACAACCTCAAACAGATCTATAAGGGCAAAAAGAAACTCATGATGTTGGTACGGGAACGTTTCGGTTAAACCTCGCCTCGTTGTGAGGCACCCATTCTTCTTTCATTCTCCATTTATTTAAGGCATTATTTTATTCTTCCTTTTTGGCTCATCTTTGGTGAATTTTTAAGTTTTATCCGTTTGTTTTGGTCTGTTTTGTCTTTTTTTTAATTATTATTATTGTGAACGATTTCTGTTCACTAAATTATTCTACCAGGTCGAACCTGTGGAGGGGAGAAGAACAACTGTAATTATGACCATTTCTGTTTTTGCTTTGGCTCGTTCTTGGTTTTGTTTAATCAAGATGTTGTGATAAAAAATGTAAAAGTGGCACATAAAGAGAAACCAAATGAATATGTGGTAAATTGAGCATGGGGGGAGGTGTTTGGTTGGTTTTGGAAGGGTCATTCCTGAAACACTCGCACACAGTGTTATCGTCATACCTCGATCGTATTTTTACTGATCAGCTTTAACTCTCTGGAAAAAGGCCTGATTTTAAGAGTGAGACAGGCACATCACCTCAAACTTCAACCGCAACTTTACTGAACCTCCCGACCATGACTCAAGCGAGCCACGAGATGTGAGCCCTCCCCTCTCTCCTGTGTTTGTTACTATCGGCTCATCTTGCTCTCTGTTTGAAAATTCAGCGTAAGGAAGGCGATGTAAGAGAATACCAGTGTGCTCAGTCCTTCCATTGTTTTTGCTGGTTTTGCTGAATTAAAAAAAGAAAAAAGAAAAAAAAGAGATATTTACCCATCAATATCAGCCATATATGTTTCTCTGTTACCTCTCAGTGGAAAAACGAAAACAGAAAGACTTGTGTGAGATTGAGTAGCAGTAAGAATATATATGTCCTAGCACTTCATTAAATTCCATCCCCTACACAACGCATTCGGATCAGCAATTGCTTACTTACTGTGTACAAATTAGGTGAAATGTATAGATGCATTCAACAACAAAAACATTGGCAGAGCAAGGAATTTAACTGGCTTTAAAGCGAACCGCAAAATCTTCCACATTCCACGAGCTCCGCCCTCCACAAGTGCCCCAGTGGATCCGAACACTTAGAATGCACTCCGCGACTTCCATCTGAAGGAAAAACGAGAAGAGAGGAAAACGAGAAAAGAGATGCTCAACTCCGTTCTCAGGGAATCACTTAAAGAAACAAAACAGAAAAAAAGTAGTAGCATAAGCATTTAAGATATTGTAAATATGAAAGTGTCAATTCAAAAAATTGTAAAGTTATAATTATTTATGATAACTGTATGTTTTTTCTTTTCGGATACTTGAATTTGTTGGGCTGGGAATGTGACAACCGTAAGAGGAAAAGACTTCAGAAACATTTCTCAGGTGCTCCTGTGTACATTTCTGATTTACTGTTTTATTTGTATCCTCTTTTATTATTATTTTTATTTCTGTTTTTGTAATACCTTTTTGCAAGAGGAAGCATGTAAAGAAGACGACGACGACGGCGACGATGATGAAAGGAGAGGACAAACGTTTTTGAACAGACTATGCAGAACCACTTCACGATTTGCCCTCGTCCCCCGATCTTCCTCCGTCTTTTCTCCTCGTTTGGCTCGGGGGTGAGGGGCGCTCTCCCGAAAAATTCCACCGTTTGTATCTGCAAGTAGAATAATCTGCACGAGCTTCGAGTTTGGATGGACTTTGCCTTTGATCTACGTACAACAACTCTTTACTTTGAAGCCTTATAGTCTTCTCTGAAAGCACTGCATGTGTTTCAGGACATTGTGTTGCCAATGTCAGTGGAGTACAGCACAGAGAAAATGGACCTAACCCTTCGACTGGCCCGAACAAGGATGCTATTCTTCTTCGCTTTGACGTACTTTAGGGTCGGGATCGATCTTGTATCCGGGCTTTTTGAAGGCAATAAGGTCTGTTTTGAGATTGCGACTTGCCATTGCCTAATTGAGACTTTGATAGACGCTTCATTAACAGCTAAATCTTGAGGAGATTTCTCGATGTTGTTGGTTAAGGTTGGTCACTTTCTTTTCGATGGTTTGCTGGTTTCCATTTTTGGTTCGTTTCATTCACAGAGTTCGTTTAAAGATTTATACTAGTTGCCTCTGCTGTGGCACACTTGAACCGCAAGGTTTTAGTCACGTTATGCAGCCTTTGTTCCTCAACCTGGACGGACCTGAGAGAAAGCTTACAGATTAGGGAACCTCGTTTTTTTTTGTTTTTTTTTCTCCTTTTTTTTCTTTTGTAGACACATCTGCAGAATGATAATAGTGCTGCCTGTTCGATTAAAAAAGATATTAAAAATATATAAAAAAGAAAAAACTAAATCGTAAAAAAACCCCAAAAAAATAAAAAACAAGCATTTTCTGTAGCTAACTAGTTGGTCCAATGGCATTGCAAAAAGAGAATAACCTCCTCTGGCTTTTGATTTCTCTCTTCCATACTCTTAAGTGTCTGTATGTGTTAACTGTACCAGTGTTTTGATCTGTCCCTAGAGTTTAGAAGGAAAAAAATAATAATCGCTGGTAGAGATTGTTCACTAGTTCATCTACTGTTTGATTTTGTTTCGTTTTAATTTAAGGGAAAGTGTTTGTCGCCTCTTTGTGCTACTGAATTATAAAAAGGTATCCAGTATTTGTTGCCACAAAAGTATAGTTCATCAACACTTTTTGTTTGTGCAACCTCTTGAGCTAATGTCTATAAACAAAAATTTATTACTATTTATGTAATGCTACTACCATTTTATATGATTTGTGTTGAATTTCAGTGCTTTTCTATGAATAAAGTGTGAAACACGACTTTGACTCTTTTTAAAGGTAATTATCATGTACAGCTACAGTACAGTACAGTACAGTTTGGGACATGTTGAACCGTTTGTATTTTGTTCTGGGGGATAAAAAGTGACAGTAATAGTGTTTACTGCAGCCAGGACTGCAAATAAACAGTAATCTAGATGTGACCAAAAACACTGTGCTCGTATCATCTATAAACAGAGGACTATGATTTTCTACAGGTTATCTTTATAATTTTCACTATTTAAGAAGATAATGGTCATTATTTAAAAAAAATGAAACAAGCAAGGATGCATTAAACTGATCAAAACGGCAAAAACATTGTTACAAATATTCATAATGATTTTAATCTGTCATGAAGTATTTTGAGAAATCATAATTTAAAACATTTTCAATAAGTAATATTTCTTCAGCACCAAATAATATTAGCATCAAGTGATTCGTCATATCATTCAATCTAAAGTCTGAAGTAACGATGCTGAAAATTCAGTTTGTCACAACTGCAACAAATTACATTTTAAAATGTATTAAATCACACTTAGTTCACATTAATCAAATAAGTGCAGACTTGTTATAGTTTTTTTGATAGAACTGTAGCATTTGTAAATGGGGATTTCCTCAAAAGTGAAAGATTTCTGTTTAAGTTCATTCTGTGAAGTTTTTCATTTAGGGTGTGTATGCTAGTCTGTATGGTAACATCTCCAAACCCTCAGTGTTTTGATGTAGTTATCAAAGCAGAAACATACTTTTCTGTTGTCCCTTTACAAAGTATTTTGCATATTAGATTTTCTATAAACTCTTATGTTGAAGTGTATATATTAACAAGTCAGGACATTACTTGAAAACAACTTAAACTGCAGATAAAGATAATTTCAAGTATAAAGATTAGTACAGTTTAATGCAGTAGATTGTACTTCCAAGTGTATTTACACTTATCTGATCTGTTATCTGATAAATGCTTTTTTATGTTATCTTTATTGGCTGATATATTATGGATAATTTCTGCTTGTTGGTCCACTTCAGATGTGTGCTGTTGGCCATGAGGGGGTTGATTGGTGGTTTCCACATGACATGCTATGCTGCATGCACAGATGCCAATTTACAAGAGTTTATGCCAGAGGGAAGACAAGCAGGGTGGGTGTTTTTAAAGAGCGTGTTCTAAAATAAAAGTTGCCCACTGTTCTTGTATTTTGTAATCAGACTCAAACAATCATATGTTTATCAGCATCTAAATATAAAGTTAACTGTATCTGTGTTTTGAACTGTAATGTGGTCAAGACCTGCCTGGAACTACTTTTGCTATGTTTATCTGCAAATAATTGCTCACATTAGAATGTCCATCAACCAATCGGACTCTCGAATTCAACAGCCCCATAGTATAACCTTAATTTTATAAAGTATATAAGTTCAATTATATCTTTTGGTAAGCAGCCTGTCAATGCATACTTGTTTTATTTCAGTGCCATTTGGAACTAAAGTTTAACACTTTTTATTAGGGGAGCACCATTACTAAACTTTGGGCTGATAAATATTTATATTTTGGATACTGATAGTTGATGAACACAGATCTTCATATGAATTATTGCTGAGACTGATTACAAAAATAAAGCACAAAAATACTAGGGATGCACTGAATTGTTAATAATTCTGCTGAGAATTATCAGCCAAAAATGGCATTTTTTTGTTCTTTTCGGCAAAAAACAACAAAAACAAACAAAGCAAAAAAAACGCTGAAAATATGAGGCTACAAAATGCTATACCACACAGTGTTCAACATGTAGGTTTCACTGTCCCTCGCGTTTCAGTTTCATCACTACACCGAATAATTTCAGTTATTTCACAGGCTGCAACAGACAATAATCAAATGAAAATGCTTTGGATTAGATGCTTGTCCTACACACAGAAGTGGTTAGAGGACAAAAACATGAGTCAAAACCTCTGAACAATGTCTTTAGGTGTGGTAACTGTAGTAGCCTATAAGCAGAATAATGGACGCCAGACCGTTGAATTATTCGAAAAATAATGTGCACCTGAGGTGTAACAGCAAAGACTATAGAATACTTAAAATGTGCCATTTGAATAGTTTTGAATGGGGAAAATAGGGAAAATGCTCAAGCGAAGAAAACCCCGCCTTCTAGTAAAGGAGCCAATCATCGATCACTAGACTGGCGATTCGCTGGAGAAAGTCCACACGAATGTTTATCACAATTTCTGCTTTATGGCATATAACAAACCCCCTGCTTCACAGAGATGAGAAATACATAAAGCTTGAAATCTCTACTTTTAAAAGAGTTGACTACATCTGAAAAAAGTGCTCTGGTTCTGTAACCTGTATGAAGTGAATGCAAAGTAGGCCTACAATCTTTCCCGCTTGACCTCATTATCTCTGAGTTCCCGCCTTTGGGGGAAATGTTTGCTATCAGGATTAAGTTGGAAATAACCTCAGAAGACCAGTGCAATTGGATGCTGCTTTATACACGGGTTGATACATCATAGTGTAAGTTATTGATTGTAGTATTTGCATAGTTTGATCAACAGGATGTCGTCGGATCATGTCATCCAGAAACAGCCGTGTTTGGTGTTGTGAATTTGTTTTCTTTGTCATGATTCATATGTTAAGAAACTAAATTTAGGAAGCAGTTGTTATTAGATTTAATCGGTGACTCTAAAAAGGAAATTGAATCATACGTTTGGCAAACAATTTCAGACAATTTCATGTTTTCCCCACTCAAAAAGATTCACTTTCGTGTCCGAGAGGCGTTTCAAAGATGGCCGCCGAGTGAAATGCTGTGCCTCAAAGGGACTCTGCTTCGCATCATGGCTGCTTCCCTACCTCAGGTGTGCATTGTTTTCTAATAATTCCACTGCCCGTCATCAATTACTATTTTCTTTAATGGTTCCTCACCTACTTATGACCAAAATGCATCTCAATACCAGGTGTAAACAGGCCAAAACTGCAGCTCTTTTTCTGTCTGTTTCTCATCATCTGAAATCACAATAAACCGCAGGAAAAGCTCATGTCAGAGTGATGGACCGTGTTAGAGACGCAGTCGACAGGAACAATGCTCTTTGGGCCTGCTTATACAAACTATCCCATCCATCAGGGCTCCTCACAGCTGCTGCTCTTCATTGTGCGCTCCTGTGAGGGCCACTGAGTAAGTGTTTGTCAGGCATGGCGGCTGAAATATGGATGGTTTTGGCTCTGTTAGACACGCCGCAAAGAGAAGGCATTTCCTTAGCTCAGTGATTTAGCAGAAGTGACACGCCAGGAAAAGAGAGAGGAGTAATTGGCTTTCCCACCTTGTTGTGAGCTTCCAACGCGGCTAAGGCTGTCAGACTGGAGTAGGTGTTGGGAAAACAAGCATTGTTTGTAAGTGTAACAATGTTATGGAGGCTTTTCTTTAATTGGAGCCCAACCCTTGATCAGAAAGAGGACGTCTTGCGCACGAGCCTGTCAGGCAACTCGCGGTCTACTGTTGTGCTTCTGGGCAGGTTTGTGCAGTGAGAGGGAGCTTTGTCCTCTGCACCCGGCATGGCAGGTTCTGCTGTCAGCGTAATCACGCATTGTGTTCTTAGGGGAGCTGATTTGCAGAGCTTTGTTCTGCTGCTCTGATTTTTCCCAGAATCCCTCTGTAATTGGGGTGTCGGAGGACTGGGTGAAAAGGGTGGGGCAGCTTGGGCCTTTTTTTTTATTTTAGGTGGGAGGTTGGGTGGGCAGAGTGGGTATGGAGAGCTGTATATGAAGTGGATTACTGGAGACAGAACAAGTTTTGAACGGAAGACCAAGATGTACACCTGAAAAGCGTTTAATTGGGAGCACATTTGATGAAAAATGTATGATGGATTAATGTAGGTTGTAAATGTATAAATATACAATTATTCGTTGTTAATTCACTAAGACACAATGCAGCAGAAAATGAAGGTGTTAGCAAAAATAAATGAAAAGGGATCATTTTTACCCAGCAGTCCATATTTGTAAGCTTTTTCACTATAAAGAAGTATAGTGCTGTGATTTAAAGGCATTTTCATTAAATAGGATCATTTTACAAGACCTCTAGAATTAAACAATTGAGTTTTACCATTTTTGAATAAATTCAGACGATCTCCATGTCTGGTGGTTCTAGGAGCACTTTTAGCTTAGCTTAGCGTAAATCACTGAATCAGATTACCATTAGCATCTTGCTCACAAAGTTCAAAAAAATGTTTTGATAATTTTTCTATTCGAAGCTTGACTCTTCTGTAGTTACATTCTGTACTAAGGCTGACAAAAAAATGAAAAGGTATTTCCTAAGTTGATTCATAGTTAAAAAATTCTATATATTGTTAATCGAATTCACACGTTTTCTGGAATCACGAGCCATGTTTATTTTTTACTATAATCTATGAAGGTCTGAGAACATTTCTTATAAATTCATAAGTAATATTTTCAGAACTAGATTATAATACAAATTAACATTGTACTCAAAACCCAAATAAATCCAGTAAACCCACAGAAACTGAGAATTGTCAAGCGGTCCCCTTAATTTTTTCTCCCATACCTGTATAGGTTGCTACATAACGCTTCAATTAAGATGTCTACCTTTTAGGTATAACATTCGTCAAAGAGGGTACACAGCTAGGGCACACTGCATGCCCCTTTAGATTTTTTTGTGATGTTAATGACAAAATTATTTATTGTGATGGTATGGTTCAGTTCCACTTTGATATGTTTTACCACAATGAGCCAGGACAGGTTTTCCAAACTTCCTATTCTCAGCACTGAAAGCCAGTATGCGTCAGATGCGTCAGACATATGAACTATGTGTAAAAAATTCTTGAAGAAAGGGAGATGGACATTTAAAAAAAAAAAAAAAATCTATATATATATCAGTCAATTCTACAGTAGGCTACATCATGACACTCATATGTGTTGTTTTGATTATGCAGTGATGGGCCCCGCTTTCATGTTTGGGGTCTACACAGTTTACACTACGTCACTGATCTAATGGAGTTATTTCATGCACTGTCATTAAGAAGATTATATTTCCTTATACACATAAGGTACATCTATTTATCGCTCAGCATCAGAAAACATGCTGTCAACACAGCATAAATTCGCCTATGTAGCGCCATAAAACCGTATAAATCGACAAACATACAACTAAATATACCTGAAAAAGAAAACATTTCATTTTTATCAGTGAATCTGACATGACAAGGCTGACAGGGGGAAGGGGCGTGGTCTTAAAGGTAAAGGCTGTATATACTTCATGTCTTCACTACATAATGACGAAATCACAGTTTGAAAAAGACTTGATTAAATGTAGAAATTATTGTAATTATTTGTTTATATTATTAATTATGATTTATTTTTTAAATTGTTATTTTGAAAAGTATTTGTAATTATTACTTTAGAATTTGTTTATTTTATACTGATGTCTCTGTTTTATCTTGAAAATCTTGGCCTTGCTAAAAAAGAAAGTCAAATAAAAAAAGTCTAAAAATCTGGTGTTAAATAACAAAATTGCAGGGACAGTTCACTGAAAAAAAAGAAAATTGTCATCAATTCACAATTCACTCATCTTACAAAGGTCCAATGGGCTCCCAACGGATGAAATCATATGTACCGCCCTGCTTTTTTTCTCATATTGTGTCAGAGGAATCTGATTCATGCTGACTTTAAGAAATCATTATTTGGTCCAATAACTCTAATTGTCAGTCACAAAAAATGAGAACATGTATAAAGATTTCAGAAAGAAAAAAAGCTCTAAGTGAAAATATATACATTAGCATTCTCAAACATTTTATAAAATAAAACAAACATTAACATTTTACTCAAACCAACATTTAATAAATCCAGAGAAGAGAGTGGCCTTAATATTTTCACCAAATGTATGTACACATTATATAGATGACACATGCTAAATGGAGGGCATGTCTGGTCATTTCACTTTTGTCCAAGACCAACTCCAGCACAGAAGCATCACCGATGTGAAGTCCTCGATCTCAGGATTTCTCAAACTTCAAACCAATCTCAGGCCAAGCCCACCAAAACCCTCCCATCTGATAAAGCAGTGATAGTGCCAGGACCTGACAAATGATGTACAGCCTGCTGTCTTCAGGAACATATTGGATTTTCAGGCCTGCTGATTCGCTGAGAGATTGAGCCCAAACCCCCCACTTTCATCCCCCTCGTGGCTTCTTAAAGGAGGCCTTGGGGAATTCAGCTCCTTTTTCTTTAGCGGATTCATTGTTGCAATTAAAAATAATGCCAGGAGCCCCTTGAGGTACGGCAGAATAAATGCACTCACGTGTGTGTGTGTGTGTTTGTAAAATGAACTCAGACCCCCAAAATCACAGCTGTGCTCCATGGACACAAAACTAGCGGCGAGCGACAGGAGCTTAAAATCCAACAACACTAATCAGCAAATTGATTACAGGACGTTTCTCCTTTCAGCGGGGCTTACAGCACCTAACACATAATCAAGGCCAGACTTATCCTGCATTGACAACACGACACACACACACCGGCGGATGATGAGGGGAAAAAGAGGCCTGCAGCTGCCACCATTTCACAATAAATGACCGTATGCCAGAGTGGAAAAACATCCATCATGTTGTTTCAATTTACAGTCTTGTAAAACAGACAGTAAACAAGTCTGAGTGAAAATGAATTAGGAATCACACTGTTATGCTAACAAAATGAAGGATTTGCCATCCCACATAAAAACCATGGAGATTGGTGTACACAAAAAGCACTAAAGTGATTGAAAAAATCATATAATTCCGATAAATCCTTTTTTTTTTTTTTTTCGAAGTTCATCAAAACATATACGTCACGTCACATGATGTGTTGCTGGGGAATCCCACAATCCCCCCCAAAAAACAAAAACAACTGGATTGAAGGATTTGCGCTTATTTGTCGTTTGGCATTATGTCTCTTGGGATTAACGTTTCTATTACTAAATGCAGCGAGAGAGACAGTAATCATAGATCAAGAGGGTAAAAACCCCCTACCGAAAGAATCGCGCAAAACAAAGGGAAGGGAAAAAAATGGTTGCACATGATTTAGGTATGTGACATTCGGCTCGGAGAAATTCCCCTGAGGGATGTTTGTCTTAAAAGGATCACTTTTTATTTGGCTTCTTATAAAACGTCTATTGATATGTACACACATTCTCTAAGGTTCATTAGTGTCAGTCAGGACTGCAGTGAAGACGGTGTCAGCCCAGATGTTACTATGGTACTGCGTTAAAAACAAAAAGCATACAGTGTTGAAGATTTAATCAGATTTCATCCGTCTTCACTTATTTCTACATTCTTCTGTGATCGTACAGTACATCGGCTGTAACAAAGAAGAAAACAAAAAAAAACATCAATCCAGACATGTTTCCGCTGAAAATTATATTAAAGATTAGATTGAATGATGTGAGGCCATTATAAAAAGTAGGTAAAATAGAAAGACGGCCTACATAATCATTGGAATGAGTCGGGCCCAACCTTTTGGGCGAATCTCTCAAAGCCTGTCAGGAAATATCTGGGTCACATTTCACCACAAAAATCATTAGGAAAAAAAATTGTGCTTTGCATGAAAATTGAAGTCTACATTACGGATATTTCGCATTATGGCATTAGCGAGAATTAGACATGTATTACCCCCTCAAGTCACATTTCTGTAATGCATCTTGAAGTTTCACTGTTCGCAGTAATGCTGATAAATAATTATTAATAATTTAAAATATTTAATAAATAATTATATTTGTATTATTCCAATACAAATTTTGTAATGATCTTTAAATCTGCATAAAAAGAGCTATGCATTCTATTACATAGAATTTGGTAAAGTTATGTATTTATTTAAAAAATCCTTTGATTTAAAATCTTTATGGTCTTTGTTTGATTGTTGAGTAAAATACAACTAAATATACAGCTATGGACAATTAAAAATTCTCAGTTTCTCTGGATTTACTAGGTATGGGTTATTTGATTTTTCTATACTGGTCTGATAACATTTTTTCCTTATGTTAAATTAAAAAAATAAATAAATAAAAAAAAAAAAAGCTTCAAAATTTCTTATTCCTTCAAAAATGTGTGATCTTGTAACTTTTCTTTGAAGTTTAGTTATCAGTAGTTTACAGATTGGAAAGCGTAGAAAATACAGAAAACATAAATCGTAAATTCAGAAACCCGGAGAATTTTCAACAGGCTTCTTCATTTTCACGACATTTCCTTCTTCATTTCTTGACAGGTTTTGTGTGATTCGTCCTAAAGCATTTATCTGGTACTATAGCTCAGCACTGTTGTTTCTTGGGTCTCCTGATGTAAGAGCACTGGTTTTATTAGCGTTTGAGGAGCTGGCGAGAGTGGTTATGAACAGCCTCCACGAATGCGCCCACATTTTCTGGGTCCATATCAGGGTAAAGGCCGTGACCCAGATTAGCGATGTAGCCCTTGGTGCCAAAGCCCTCCAACATCCTCCTCACGATCTCAGAGATGCTCTCCTGATAACAAAAAGAGAAGAGCTTGGGATGTCATCATACGGCACTTTTTTTCTTTTTTTAAATGGCCTGAACAGTCACATCCTCATAACTTCTGAAATGATGGTGGAAAAAAAAAAAGCCATTCGGAGGCACTCAGACAATGCTATGAAAGCCATGCTTGTAATGAATGAGCAATGAAAGCCAGATATGGTTCTGTGTGGAAAACAGCTGCTCTGAGGGCTCATATTTCCAGCAGGGCCTAAATTTGTAAAAACAGAAAGGCCTCTTTCTTGCTTTCAAATGGACTAACCAGAACTAAAATCTAAAGCACAAGGTATAGACCTAAATACTTAAGGTCCCCATGAAATCCAAATTTAGAATGTTTATTTTGCTAGTGCACACTGTTAATCTTAAAGTTCCCTGAAATCATAATAAAGTTGTTTTTATGTTAGTATCAGTATGTTAGTCTTAAGGATATCTATAAGCTAGTGTGCTCCAAAATAGTGACAAAATTTGCATTAGGAAGATAAAAACATCCAAAGCTTGCAGTTTGTCATTTTTAAATACATTTTTTTAAGGTCACCTCACACTTTAATTTCTCGTCAAATATTCTGACCAATCAAATGCCTTCAATTATATGACATGCTCCACCCCCCTTCAAGAGGCTATTGAGCTCATGCGCTTGAGCTCAACCTCAGCTGTGATAAAACAAAATGCAAAAAAGGTTTGTTTTTTTTTCCCAAGGGGGAGGAGCTACTCTGTCCGACTCTGTCTGCATGTTTCAGTTCACATTACGCCCCACATCAAACAAATTTGGTCAATTTTAAACAAAATCTAACCATTTGCTTTTGCTCTAGAACAGCAGTCCTTCTGTGACGACAGCTTGTGCAAAATATGCTTAGCCACGCCTCTCTAACCATTAGCTTGCTGTGACTGAAAGATGAGAGGAGCACAAAAAGAACCATCTCTCACTAAATATTTCACTTCAGTTGGAAATATGTCACCATGTTGATTTAAAAGTCTGCAGCAACTTCTGATTGACAAGGACTTTAAATTTGATAAAGACTGTGTTATATTTTATATTTGTTGTCCTCACCTTTGTGGCGTAGAGCGCACAGGGGTCCATGTTGCCTTGCAAACTAACCTTGCCTCCAGTCCTCACACTGAGAAACACAAAACAACATGGAAAATATTTTAAGATTTCTCCTTCATTGACAAATAACCCCTCATCACAACACTATAATATGAACAAAGTGTTGATAAATCAAGGAAAAGGATACAGTAAGCCATGATATATTGTGAATACCCAAGGATGTCGTTTGGCATAATTACATTTTGTTTATTTTTTTTTACAAACTAGTTTACGGTGGCTGAGAGAGCTCAAATGCACTACAAGCTAAGAAAACACATTTAAACAGAAAAACACTAACAAACAATGACACAAATTCCCACAACACATGTGAATACAGAAACCAGTGTGAGTGGTCTGAACATTAAAGATGGATAACACAAATACATAACACATGGAAAAGTTTTGACTGTATAGTATTTGTTTATGTTGCTAAGGCTGGTTGTTAAGGGTATAAAAAGTATAAAGCGAAACATGTGTTCAGTGCAGCAGATATAAACATGCTTTAATGTAAATAAAACACAGCGATTGACCAATCAGCATTAAGGAACATTTTATAAAATATTTTAAGATACAAAATAACATACGAGGTTTAAATTTGCTTAGAACAGCAAATACACAATACCCATGAATCAATTTTTGCTAACCCTAATGTTATTATCAAAATCATCATTGATATTATTATTTGAAAATGTTACATTTTGTCTAAACTTTTGACTGATACTTTTTGAACAAGCACTGCATCATAGAGTATATTGACTCACAAAAGCCTTAAATTTTATTTTATTAAAGTAATAAACTGACATTTGATATTTCTATTTTTAGCTCTAGAACTAAAGTCCTTTGTTTTTATTTTCTATAATTTATGTCAAATAAAATAAAGTAATGAGGCCACATCTCTCTCACAAGCCATGTCTACCTGTGAAATAGCATTTTTTAAGGGATACATTTCTTTTGGAGTTTGCCAGAAACACAACATACTTATTGGCAGTGTGGGAAAGATTTGATGGTCAAATGTTTTATCAAGAGCAAAATAGAAGCTGATATGTTAATAAGCCTAAAACTCAATAGTAAGGCGGATATAGAGGCAGCATTATGCTGTAAGACTGGTTTTTATCAGCAGAGCTGGACATCTTATTTTTATTAAAGAACAGATGGTACAAATTCATATTGTGAAAGCTAATATATTTTAAAAAAAAAAAAAAAAAAAAAAAAAAAAAAATTATTTTATCAGGGAATGGTCCTAAAATCTGGCTAAAGAACAAGGAAAATTCATATCATGGTTTAGTTAAAGCCCTGATCTCATTCCGTGTCACTATTTGCAATGTGCAGAGCACAAGTGTCATATAATAAACTTGATGAAAACAATCCGGAGAAAGCTTGTCTGAGAGAAGATGCCAAAAATCACACCACCATGAACTGAGTTTCAGTTCTGTGAAATAAAACTATCAAGACACAAAACTGCAGTCAGCCAGATTTGCTTAAGGCCCTGCATACTTTTGCAGTCATGCTGTGTAGATATCACACTGAAATGAGGAAATAAACTCATCAAAGCTGTTTGACATCTCTGTTACTGACCGTGCTGAACGTGGATCTATGGTCCAGTCGAGACCCACAACTTCATAACCAGACTTAGAGAGGTCCTCAAGCCCATAATGACCATCTTTGGCAAAAACAATCTGCAAATGAAAAGACAGAAGTTGCCTAGGAGTTAATGTCTCAGAGAAGGAAATGAATCTCTCTGGGCTTCAAATGAGATGCAAGCAAGAAAACGCGACCAGATACTGACAACTAGTGGTTAATAGTGTTATTACAAGTGTGGATTATTGATTGTCCCGTGCCTTAACTTTGCTAGTTTCTGGATACTTGTACTCAGTCATTAACAAACATAATTTAATGTATTAATGGATCATTTTATTATTAATTCTTATACTGTTATGAAAATATGCCCTAGATATGTAGTTAAATCATTTTAACAAATAACATGCCAATTATTAAAAATAAATTGTACATTTTGTTTTTACTTGATCAAATGAATCCTACTTTTGGTGAGAAACAAAGGTCTTTTAAAAAGATATTTGTAAAGATGGCTAAACTTAAATATATATATATAGGTCTCATGTCTATGTTTGTATGTACCCACAGCTCCTGAAAACAAATTCCTTGTGTGTTTGCGCACATATGGCAAATGACACTCGTTTTGGTTTCAATTCTTAATCAGATGATTCCTTCAAAAACAGAGTAATTGAGGAACAAAGCAGTGATGAGTTAAGACACAGATGTTCTATCTCAGCTTTTTATGGAACTATTTTAATTGGTGAAAGAAAGAAAAAAGAACAAATTGTTTCTAAAATAGAAGTCACTCAATAGTAGCTTTTTCTCTGTAAAGAGCCTTGTCTAATGTTCTTGAAAAAAGATGGTGGAAACAAGATCTAGTTCCAGCATTTAATGAGTGGCTCAAGAACTGCTAATATTATCCCAAAAAATAACCAGGAAACCTATATTAGATCACAAGGGAATATGATCATCTCAAACCTGTCTATTGTTATCTATTTATTTATTTATGTGACTGATTTATGCAATTTGTCTGTTTGTCTCCTGATCTAATTACTGTAATCTTTATTTTACTGATTATGTTTTTGTCTTTCGTGGCTCATATATATATATATACACTATACTATTAGTTTCACCTCTGAATATGTTATCTACCATAACTCAATAATAAAATAAATAAGTCTAAAGAATTGTAAAAAAAAAATTATAATAATAAAATAAAAACATAACATAAAATACAAAATCCCATTACAAAGTGAATGCTGACAGACACTAAAGATTTTCTTGGGATAAAAAACACTGAAAGTGCTTCATGCAGGTGACGTATAGCACACGTAGGACACACTCTCTTCTCTCCATATTTAAAAAATATATATAATAATAACATTTTGAACTAACTTGGGCTTGTTATATTTATATAGCATTTATATACAGCTGCTCTCTAATGATTTGAAGTGCTTTTTTTAATCCTCACTTATAAGTCGCTTTGGATAAAAGCATCAGCTAAATGAATAAATGTAAAAATGTAAATGTAAAAGGGAGATAGTATTCCACATTTGAAAGCCACTTTGGATAAATGCACCTGCTACTCACTCATTAACAAAACCTAATGTGTATTAAAGCTAAAAATGCAAGAAAGTGCACCAGCTCAACATATAAACGCTACTTACTTACCATGGGCACATTGTCTAAACCAGATTCTTTGATCTTGTCTTTAACTCGTCGAGCAATGTCTCTCAGATACGGCAGAGAAAACTCTTTAAACTCCACTGGGCCCAAACATCCAGTATGAGACTCGAAAACCTGCAGAGCCTAAACAAAAGACATTTAGTGAAAATATTTCAAATATATACCTTTCTCATAAGAGTTTTTACTGCGCATCTAAAATGTGCTCCAAATTCTTCTGTCGTACCTGAGCTCCAGCTTTCACCTGGCCGAGCAGATACTCCACTATGACGTCTGTTAACTGGCTCAGAAGTTTATGGCTGGCCTCTGGGTACCGGTAGAGCCAGCGTTTAGCCTTTGAGTGCGTTACAGAGCCTCCTCCTTCAATCATGTACGACATTAGAGTCCACTGTCAACCATAAGAATCAGAAAAAGATGAAGATCACTGTACTGTCAGGATTTCCATTTAAAACTTTGAGGTCAGTAGCATCTTTTAATACTCACCAAAGTTGCATCTATTTGATCAAAAATACAATAGTACAAGAGTACGATTGCGAAATGTTATTACAAATTAAAATAACTGTTTTCTTGATACATTTTTGGTTGTTTAAAGACCTAATGAATCGGTGGTATAGCGGTCAGATAATAGAAGTTGTAGGTATTACAAAATTCCCAGTTTGCAATTACAGTTTCTATGAGGATGCAAATGCTGGAATTAGGAGTTGGAATTTCAAGGTCCAAAAAAATTGGATGGAGGATGAGGGAGCTCTCGGATTTAATCTAAAACATCTTCATTTGTGCTATAAAGATCAACAAAGGTCTCCGTGGTTTGGAACAACACAAGGGAGAGTAATTAATAAGAGACGTTTCATTTTTGGGGGAATGAACCGTTAAAGCTACAGTATGCAACTCTTAGTGGTTAACAAACAAAACTTCAAGCTTCATTGCAGCTGGAGCTTCTTCTCCATGTTATGAACATATGATATGACATGATATGATATGATATGATGAGTTACGCAGGTACTGGGCTTCTCTGCAGCAGGGATCAATCTGACAGATTTAATAAAGTCCCAATATTAATTATAAGCTCACCATAGTGATTCAGGGAATGACAAAAACAAAGAACACTGGCTCTTAATGGAAAAGTTATTGTCTTTACTCTCACTTATGATTAATATAATGCACCTTCACACAAAAAAAGTACGAATTTCATTCATTAAAAAAAAAAAAAACCCATCTAAATCAAAGAAGCTTTGTTTTGAGTTTTCTTACCGGAGCTCCAGTGAAGCCAATGAGAGGAACTTTCCCCTCTATTTTGTGTCGTGTCAGTGTGATGGCTTTGAAAACGTAGTCCAGTTCAGACCACACGTCTACTTGAGTCTTTAGCCTCTGCAGATCCTCAGGCTCCTTCAGTGGTTCTGGGAACGTGGGGCCCTTTCCTGGACACATCTGCACCTCCATTCCCATGGCCTGGACACAAACAATTCATATAGGAATAGCCACACGCTAATATTCATTGTCAAGTCAATAAGTTTAAATAATGACCTGGGGGACCACAAGGATGTCGGAGAAGATGATGGCAGCATCAAATGGGAATCGCCTGAGGGGCTGAAAACAGAAAATTGAGAGTGTTAAAACTCAGTATATATTTAAGAAGAAGGAAAGAATGAATATGGGTATTAAAATGTATATAAATGTGATAACCTAAAAGTCTAAAAACAGAAAAGCAATTAAAACAATTAATATATTCTCCTCCTTTAAAAATTTTGCAGAAAATGTTTATATACATGTATATTTTCTGTACTAAAAATGCATTTAACAACTTTTGTAAATAAAGTTATGTCCTTTTTTATTTTTATTTTCTCTTGTTTAATCCTTCTTGTTACTAAATATGAAGTGGTTTTGTTGTAAAATGAAACATGTTTCTGGTGAAACATGAAACTGGTTCTTGTTAATAAAGCAAAATAATGAATATGGGTAGATGACAAATAGGCAGTAAAATAAATTTTTTTGAAAAAAAACAAAAACCTTTTTTAAAGAAAAAATAACTATCAATTCTTTCAGTTTTTTTGTTTTTTTTACTGAACTGTACCATAAAAATGTCCTATGGTGTGACATAGCAAAAATTAAGAAAAACACCTCTTATTAATACAGAATCAGGATCTTAATTGGGGTCCTAATTAAATATTGTATTAATATTTAATTATTATAAATATTGCTGACTCAAAAGTAGCATAAAGTGTCACACAAGATGAAATGATTTTCAGTGACAAAATGTATCAAATGCCTATGCATTTAGAAATATATGGGTGAAAAAAAAAGATTGCCATTTACTAAAACAGCCACTTGTAAAATTTTATGAATGATTTTACAATTTTCTTTTTAGAGTCACACCATAGGGCAGTTTTTAGATATGCTTAAAAAAAACAAAAAATTAACAAGGTCCATAGAAGATAAAGGCATGTTTAACAATTCACTGCATTTTAAGTGACGACGATACTAATTATATACATTTTTGTTATACGGGACAGTGAAAACTCAACATTACGTCAACAACCCATAAGCTCATTGATGCTGACCTGTAATGTAAGCTCACAGCAAGCTTCAGGGGAACGGCATGTCTCAAAGAAATCTTTCCCTGCTCTTGATTCTCTGAACTCTGTTGAATAGACAATCAAGCCAGTCAGAGATGAAAGGATGAGAAGAATTACTTCATAATAAACAATCACATGTAGAACTGGCAGTACTCATCAGGTATTGTTAGGGCTGCGCAATATAATGCTTCAGCATCGACATTGTAAAATGTATGCATCCGAAATAGTCACATCGATCACAGGATGTACAATGTTGAGTTGGGATTTATAGTTGATCAGGCAATACAATTCAGAACACGTGATTTGTGGAGTCATTATAAAAAGACATTGCAAACATGAACCATAATAGAGTGAAAGTTTATCATTTGCATGTGTTTTTAAGGCTTGTGACTGTGTAAGCATTCCAAGTTTTAAACTATTCGCACACAAGAATTATATTATTTGTAGATTTACCGTGATTAATAGTATTTCATTATTTACACAATGAAGACTATACATTGTTATTTTACATTTGAGGATTCAATTTCTGTACCTGAATGCTGTTAGACTGCCATGTCATTTGATTTGTATCTTTGCTATATGGCATTCATCTATGCTTGTAATTTGTTTATTATATTTTACGCAGATGTACTCCCATACAAAATCTTTACAAATAGAGCTATACTGAATACTGAAATTGTATTCATATAATCGCAATATACAGATAAAGACAAAATTATTAGCCAACCTCTGAGTATTGACTTTTTTTATTTCCTTAAATAAAAATAGGCTTAGTTGGAAAGGTTGGAAGGTAAGTTTTCGCACTTCATTATAATATTTTTCTTTTGGATAAAGTCTTATTTTTATTATTATTTATTTTATATAAATAAAAATGGCTAAGATCAATATTATCAGCCCCCGGCTTCAGAACAAACCACTGTTGTCCAATGACTTGCCTAATTAACCTAACTTGCAAATTAACCAGTAAAATATCATGTACTGTCATCATGGAAAAGACTAAAGAAATGAGTTATTAGAGATCAGATTTTAAAACGATTGTTTAAAAATGTGTTGAAAAAAAAAAAAAAACTCATTAAAGAGCACTTGAATATATTTGGAACTGTATTGATACTGTAATGCATTGATATTTGATATGATAATGTATATTGCTGAAAAACAATATCTTAGTATTGTTGTTGTTTTTTCTTATAATATCATGCAGCCCAAACGATTGTCATTACACACCTGGCAGGTAGCGTCCAGCCTGTCTCATACACCACACTGGAATGTGCTCGATCTCTTCTCCTCGCGCCGCTCTCAGGAATGTGTCATTCCTCAACTCTGGAAAGTCTTTGGGGCTGAGAGAAAATTTTACAATATTTAATTATTTATCAGACAACATTACTTTTCAGCAGTGGCGAAGTAAGGCTAGATAAGGGTCAGGGTGGCACTGACCCACACGAATTGACAGTTCTTCTACACTTATCAAATTACTACATGTATAGGAAGAAAATCTGTGACAGAACACTGATCTTACAGCTGCATTTCGATATTATTTTGAATGGTACATGTAAGTGAAAAAGCTGTCAATCTGAGTGACTGACTAATCCAAGCGGTCCTGCTGTAAAACAGCTCCTGATTAATCTTTCCTCAGTCTCTACACACCATACCGGATGCAGACGTGAACAATCACTTAAAAGCAATTTGACAGAAGTTTTACTAACACTTAGCAGTTTTAGGGCAGGATGATATGACAATATACATTGTGACGTGAGCACAAAAAGAATAGTAATTTTTTGTACATTTCATTTGTACGTCATCGGAAAGCTTTTTTTTGTTGATGTATGGTTTATTAGATAGGACAATATTTGGCTGAGATATAACAATTTGCAAAAATAAAATACTCAAAATACTCAGCAAACCGCTTTTAAAGAGGTTTAAATTAAGTTCTTAGCAATACACATTACTTATATAAAAAAAGTTGATATATTTATGGAATGAAATTTACTAGATATCTTCATGGAAGGTAATCTTTATATTATAACAATTTAAAATAAAAATGCAAAGTACTCATATAGTGTATTTTTGGTTACTCCCACAAACATACCTATGCCACTTAATACTGGAGTCACATATGATTTCAATTATATACCATTTAAGATCTAATTTTATTTATTATTTTAGCTGTTATATCATTCCCACATTCAGCAATCAAGACTGAACACTATTGAATAATAGTCTCGGACATGCAACAGTGTTTTTATTGTGTAAAGCGATTGTAATTGAAGAAAATTGAAGCAGAAAGGATAATACAAAACAATGAGGTTTTTTTTTCTTTCTGTGGTGATTCATATTCATTTACAATGTGTGTTCAAGAGTTATTTGTTTGAAGCTACAAACCAACACTTGGCCTAAAAGCTGCACATGTAAACTGTTTATACCTATTTGGAATCGTTCTCGAGCTGAAACAATTATGCTTGTTGTATTCTGCTGATGATATACTGTATGATTCTAATAACTCACAATTTAATTTTTTTAAATTTAGCAGTCAATGTTTGACAATTGTCTTTTAAAATGATGATCTTTAGTTTGAGAGTAATTCTGAGATCCATCCTATTTTACCAAAAGTTTACATTTCTGGAATCACCGCTGCTGTTCATTTATTCCTCCTATGCATATCTGACTAAATAAAAGTACAATTGAAATAGGGAAGTCCCTCCCTATTTTTGTCACGATCAGGTTTCACAGATGTTTTAAGCAGTGAGTGAGCGGTAGAGATAAGGGACTAACGGTTTGCTTATTCTTCACTGGTTGATAAGCATTTTTGCAGAGAGTGTCATAAAACACACCCTTTTTTTAAAGCTTAAGTCATACAGAACCATGCACATTAATAATTAAAACATTTATTTAGCAAGGATTCATTAGGTGAGCTAAAGTGACGTCAGATTTTCTTTTTCACTCATTAATCCTGAAAAAATAAAATAACAATTGCACAAAAAGCACAACCATTTTCAACATGAAGCATAATGTGTTCCAAAAATAACATTCATATATAAACACACACACAAATTTATTTTATTTTGATGGTATTGAGGATCAAATTTCAGTTATTTCCACTTTATATGTGCCTTTCCTGAGATACTTTTACTGTACAATAACATGACATTTCTACAAAAAAGGAAACTATACTTCCTCTTACTTATATGCTGCTGAATAATTATATTTATAAATGACTTATAAAGTCAGAATGATTTAATCACAGTACTGTGCTATCAGTAGATAACTTTAATTATTGACTATTATCAATACTTCTAGGCTATTTTTTCATTTCATTTTATAGTTATTAAATATTCCCAAATAAGTATTTACTAAACAAAATAGTACAGCTATTTTTATGTGATAATAAGAAAAATGAAAAACTTTTGAATCATAGTGTATGTGGCGTATTGAAGTGTAAATGATAATTACTTTAATACAAAATTACACTAACTAAACTAGACCACATATTGACAACAGAGTCTGAGTGCATAAGAACAATTCAATATGTATTCATTGTATGATAATGATACCCTCTATTGATGGTCATTTTAAATTGCTCAATACTGTCATAAAACAGTTTGAAAAGAATGCATTTATAATGAATAATACATAATCCCCTTCTATGTTTCATTTATTACCCCTCTGAGAGAGAGAGAGAGAGAGAGAGAGAGAGAGAGAGAGAGAGTTTATAACATTTAGATTTTAAGTTAGAACTTGTACAATCACGTTGAACGGAAATGTGTGCAAATGTTTTCAAAACAAATGACACGACTTACAGTTAGGAAAGTACTTAAATCACATGCGACTTCTCTGACAGTGATGCCTGCATAAACGATCATTTGCTTGTATTATATCACGGACGTCATCCATATTAGAGAGTTTGTAACTTTAATAACCGTGTTGTTTTATGTCAATAAGCGCTGCCCTTTATATTACAAAATCACCCAACACACCAGTCAACATTCATTCATCAATAACTTACAGAATGAAACTGTCCTTATCCATCATCACCGGCTTCACTGGAGAGCTTGAATGGGACTCAGCAAACATGTCAAGCTGTTTTATCATGTCTGACTCTGTGTTATAACAGTATAACGTCACGCCTACAAACTGAAGGGCGCGGCCATCTTGAAATGATCACATGACCGAACTAGCAGAGACTGCGACTTAAAGGAACAGTTCACCAACACATACGAACAAATAAATACATGAAACCAAATGAAATAAATCGCTTTTAATTTACTCACCCTCTCGGGACCTTCATACGTTTAAAAATGTACTTCAAAGGAACATTAAAAGAAGACTTTAGCTGGAAAAACTGTGCTCGTGGTGGTTATTGAATGTAAAAAAAAGTTAAAAAAAAAAATCAAGGAGTAGCCTATCGTCTCCATGAGAGTCAGAAAATAAAGTAAAGGCAAAACCTTTTTCTTTTCAGATTTATTTTTGGAGAGCAATATCCCTAATAAAAATGAACAATGCTTTTATAGTGAATGTTTTTATGGCGTATTGATTGTTATTTGTAACCACATGTTTACAATATGGGTAAACTGCAATTAGTATTGCAAAATCATGGTGTTTACCAATGTGTGGTTACCATGATAGGAGAATAACCAGGTTTTATTGGATTTATCAGTAGTAAAACCATGGTTCATTTTCATAAGGGGTGTTGGTATTGGTAGCACTTTATTTGAGTTCTGTTTTGTACATACTGTACTATCATCCAAAATAACCTTAACCCACAGTCACCTAATAAAACACAGTATTTTCTTTGGTAAGTACACTGTAAGCACACAAAGTAGATGTACTGCAAAGTAAAGTGCTACGGGAGAATGTTACGTCCAGAAATTCCATACAAAAATGTTTTACTAATCACAATAGATCAACTTTATTAATTGTCTAGATAATGTACAACTGTACAGAATATTTTAAATGTACAATGCATTTCATTCTTAGCAAAAATCACAATTTATAAGCTAAATTACAAAAATATATAGTAAAATATTGTGGGATGCCTCTGCTCATTATTGTCATAACATTTTCAAAGCTGTTCATGAAGATTACTTTAAAACACAATGTCATGTAAGATCACACACCCTTTACAGTGGTTTACATGGATTTCATTTTATCATTATTGTAATTAAAACAAGAGGTTTCAAAAACTGAATGCCAAGAACCTGCAAATGAGATGATTCATATGAGAGGAATCATTCTTACTGAAATGCCCACATGAAAAAGAACTATAATTTATAGTAAATACTATAGTGTTATTGAACCATACTGTGGTAAAATACTTGAACTAATCTGTTGTGCTAGTTTGGTAGTTGCTGTGGCAATACAAATATAAACAAATCACAGAACACTGCACTAAAATATATATTACAATACACCACACTTTACTGTAGTATACATTAAAGTGTACTATTTATTAGAATATCAGTTAATGACAATTGATACTACAGTATGCTGTATTAACAAAATGTTGAAAATGCTATAATATATAAAATACAGTATAATAAAATTTATTACAGTATGGTTCAAAAACACTATAGTATTTACTATAGTATTTTTTCATTTAGTATGTAAAGATTAGCTGTATAATTGTTTATACCAAGAAGACTTGAATAGTATTAGTAAGCTCTTTTTATATCAAATATACTTCCGAAACAGCTTTACGGTAAACACTGAGAACACTGATCAATTTTGTAATAATTGTAGTTTCGTTTTTTTCATTTGTAAGTAAAAGTGTCTGTTATATGAATAAATCAATCTTAATTTGCTTTCAGACCCCATAGCGGCTCACATTTGAGAAAGAAAAAAAATCTGGTGTATAAAAAAAACAGTACTCTGAAATATCAAATTATTTACAATTTGAAATGCAGCTGAAATGTGCGGACGAAGAGCAAAAGTAGCAAAAATAAGCAGTTAAAACTTCAATTTGAAGCAGAGATAGACAATCTTAACCGTGCTTACATTCAAGTAAGCAGATTGATCCAATTATTAGTTACACATTAGTAGGTGGATTCAAAGATAAATCACAGATGTTTTGATCATCTCGAAACAGTGCAATAATCTGAGGGATGACTGTTGCTCCTCATGGCTGCTGCTGGTACTGGCCTTCAGTGGCCGTGTAGAAGTCGTCCAGTACACTCTGAATATAGTCAAACGTGGGCCGGTCTTCTGGTTTATTCTTCCAGCATGTGGTCATGATCTCATAAAGTTCAACGGGACAGTTTTCGGGACGGGGCATCCGATAACCTCTTTGGACACTGCTCATGACTTCACTGTTGCTCATGCCTGAAGCAAAGAGAAAAGCAAGGATAAAGAACAGAGAGCAATAAATATTAATATTCCCTTTTATTGTGTTTACATTTCTGGACAACACACCACAGGTGAACGGTAAAAAATTGTTATTAATAGACATCACCATTCCTTGAACACTGGATTAAGCCATGTTCAAAATGTTGGTCCTACTTTATATTAAGTGGCCCTAATTATTACGTACTTACATTAAAAGGAATAATTAGGTACAATGCACTTATTATGTATACAGCCAAACCTGAAATTATTTATACCCCTGGGGTATGAATATATTGTGGGCTTGACAGTATGTTTTGACAGTATATTTACAACCTGCATGTAATTACACCTGTAATTAATGTCATTACATTTATAATTACACCGTTGACCCATCCTTTACACATTAACCCGTACAACCACACCCGTCCCTAACCTTACCCGTATCCCACCTCAATAGCACCAGAAGTGTTCTGCAATATGAACACAAGAACACTTCATTTTGTTAGCATTTGAAAAGCACATCTCTAAAACTCCTTAAATCAGAAATCAGTCAAGATTTAACAAGTTAAAATATTGTAAGACATTTAACTTTTTCCATGAATGCATCCGTTTTTTAATAACTCCTTAAATTTGAAATCTGTCAAAATGTAACAAGCTGAAATATATTATAACTGTTTCCATATATCTGAATATGATTTTGTTTTTTCTTTTTGGCAAAAATTATAACCATCATATCATGTTTATTTATAAAAACACAAAAATGTTTTGTTCAATTATGTAACAAGATACTTTAAATTATTTATTTTCTTTCCACAGATATACATATGTTAATGTTATTTGAAATATAAAATTAGACAATTTATTTGCATTTAGTAAGCTTTATATGTAGACGTGGATAAAATTGTTGGTACCCTTCCACTCAAGAAAAACTACAGTGATCACTGAAATAACCTGAAACTGAAAAAGTAATTAATAATAAAAAATGACTAAAAATAAACTAATGAAAATCAGAAATTTGAATTGTGATTCAAAGCAAAAAAAAGGCAATAATGACATCTGTAAAGTCAATTCTTTCAATTGAATTTGATGCAAACACCAATATTGACAACTCATTTTTGACATATTAACACAGTAGTGTCAGAATATAGACAGGAATAAACATATACAGAAATATATTCTGATCTATGTGAGAATTTTATTTTCATATGTGTGAAGGAAGAAACGGAAGGCCCAAAATTAATAGAAATTAATAAAAGCCCAAGGTAGCAAGGCAATAAAAATAATAGCTGATAGTGACTTGCCCTAATATAGCTTAATACAGAAAACAATTATTAAATTGAAGGCAACATGACTCACTGAGCATCCAGGACAACCAGCATACAGTAGTCATCATTATTGCACTTATATTTAACATTAGCAACCCATAAATAACACGCTTCATCTTTCAGAAACATCCATCTAACCAGAATTAAAACTCTAAAATGTGTAGCTGAAGGACAAACGATTAGCTCTCCTGTGACATTTTAATTCAATTTTTTTATCAAATTTATCCAAGTGCTGTTTAACAGATCAACAAAATGTTCACTTTATTTCCTATAGTAATTTTTCTTTTGGAGAATTTCTTTTAGTTGGGTTGAAATAAAAGCAATTGTTATTTATTTATTTTTTTTTAAATTAATTTTAGGGTCAATATTATTAGCCCCCTTAAAAAAATATTATTTTTTAATTGGTTACAAAACAAACCACTTGACCACAAACCAGTGACTCTCCTTATTAACCCAGTTAAGCCTTTACATTGCACTTTAAGCAGAATGCTATTATCTTGCAAAATAACTAGTACAATATTATGTACTAAAGAAATTATTTACTAGAAATTAGTTATTAAAACAATTATGTTTAAAAATGTGATGAAAAAAAAAAATCTTTCCTTTAAACAGCCCTTAGAAAATATTTGAAAAATAATTACAATTTCAAAGCAGGGCTAATAATTTTGCCTTTAACTGTACTATTACTCAATATAACTCAATATAACTCAATTTGACCATAAGATGGCGACAAAGTCTTGCCAAAAGGATAAGATTTGTCACTATTCCTCAGTGCTGCAGCTCTTGTCCTGGAATAATGCTGAATGATTTATTTACACGCAAATGTAATCACAGCGCCATTAACACAATCACATTACCTGGATAAGGAATTTTCCCGTATGTTATAATCTCATACAGGAGAACCCCAAAGGACCACATATCTGATTTGATGGTGAAAGAGCCATAGTTGATGGCTTCTGGTGCCGTCCATTTGATAGGAAATTTTGCCCCTGAAATAGAGACATTCACAGACATCTCATCATTCACTGCTGATGCAGGAAAACCATCATAATAGCAGCATGCATATCAGTCTTCTGGAGCAGTGTCAGCAATGATGTCACGCTCACCTTCTCTGGCCGTGTATTGGTCATCCTCAATTACTCTGGCCAGGCCAAAATCAGCTATTTTACACAGCAGCATCTCTGAAACCAGCACATTAGCTGCTCTCAGGTCTCGGTGGATGTAGTTTTTCTTCTCAATGTAGGCCATTCCTTCGGCTATCTGCAGAGACACACAAACTCAGCTTTCATGACACACAAATATCAGGTTTTTAAGACACTTATACACTCTAAAATAGTGGGTTGTTGTAAAAGATGAACCAACTCAACAGTTGTGTTAAGAATGTGATTATAAGTTTTACCCCAAAAGCAGGGTTGGTCCATATTTGATCCAAATTTGGATGAACACAAGTATTTTATCTGTAGGTCTACTTTCATTTATCACAGTCATGTTAATCTCTCTATTTTGTTTAATTTAATTTGTAATAAATGCTGTTTTTTTTTTTTTTTTTTTTACTTTCTACAGTGGAGATCAAGACTAGTTTTACTTAAGTTTTCTCTGATTTTGTAAAACGGTGAGCCATCTTAAAGTGACTGAAATTCTCAGACAACAGGTTCTCCAGGTGAAGAACAAAATCAATGATCATCTCAGCAACAGAAAGAGAAGCTGGTCATTTCAAATTTGATTTCTAGAATTTACATTTTTTAATGTTACTAACTCATTTAAGTCCCCTCAAAAGGCTGGTTGTTCACAAAAGACAAATGCAGGACAGGATAATGTACGGATTCTCAATAGGCAATCAAAGAGGACTTTTGAACATCAGAGAAGAAATGATGGAGAGCATTTAGCTTTGCCATCAGAGGAATAAATTGCATTTTGAAATCTAACAAAATAGGGTAAAACTTTATAATAAGGCTGTATTAGTTAATATCAGTTAATGCATTAGTTAACATTACTTCGTTCTGCATTACATAATCTTTGTTAATGTTAACCTATATTATAATGCATCATTTTTACAGCTTAAGTTTACTTACACATGCACTAATGTATTTGATAATAGCTTAGATAACATGACCTAACAATGAACAACATATTTATTCAGCAATACTAAATACTAAATCTTTGTTAATGTATTCATTCATTCATTTTTCTTCAGCTTAGTCCCTTTATTTATCAGGGGTCGCCACAGCGGAATAAACCGCCAACTTATCCAGCATATGTTTTACGCAGCGGATGCCCTTCCAGCCACAACCCAGCACTGGGAAACACCCATACACTCTTATTTTTTAATGTAAATGTACAAATATAGTATTAGTTAATACATTAGTTACCATGAACAAATAATGAATGATGACCCAGGTTCAGCACTAAACACGTTTCTAGAAAAACTAGAAAACCTAGAGTTGTGATAACTACAAAAATCGAATTATGAAAAGTAGATAAATTAAGCTGAAGCAACTAGAAAATTTCAGTTGTGACAACTACAAAAACTCAGTTATGAGAACTAGAAAAAGAAAGTTTTAGTAACTAGAAAATGTAAGTAGCAGCAACTACAAAAACTGAGTGAGGAGAGCTAGAAAAATTAAGTTGCTTTAACTAGAAAAACTGGGTCATGAGAAACAGAAAAAAATGAGTAAGAAGAAATAAAAAATAAGGTTGTGATAGGTAGAAACATTTAGTTGCGTTAATAGAAATATTAAGTTATGAGAACTATAAAAATTAAGTTGTTGTAACTAGAAAAACTTAGACATGAGAACTAGAAACAATTAATTTGCAGTATCCAGAAAAAATAGGTTGCTGTAACTAGAAAGTTATGGTAATGTGAGTAAGTTAACATTAACAAAGATTATGTAAGGCTGAAAGTCGTTCACCGTTAATTCCATAGTTAGCTAATGCTGCATTAACTAGCTAGTAATATATATATTTGGTTAACATTAAAAATTATCAAGTAACTAATGCTTTAATGTTAACTAATTCATTCATTCATTTTCTTTTCGGCTTAGTCCCTTTTAATGTTAACTAATACAACCAAAACTAAAAAAGAAAAATATCTTACTAGCGTACACTTTAAAACAACAGTATTTGGAACCATAAAGAGAGCATTTTGCAGAATTTGCATAACAGTAAATTTGCAATTTGTGGGTTTTTTTCCACTTCAGAAATGGGCATAGTCTCTCAGTTAATTCTAACAGAGCAAAAGTTGCTTTAACTCAGGGAAAATTATGTTCACACTTCTCCATCAGCATCCTCTTTCACTCTCTGAAACAGGATGTGCAAGTTTGCCTTTTAGTGCTGTTTTACAAAAAGCCAAACTCAAATGAAGTCCGAAAGACTCATTTTGCAAACAAATGTTTTTGAATCAGCAGCTGGTTTTGAATCTAATTGTACATGGTTGTAAATACTGTCTTCAGTCCATCATATTTCAACCAGACATATCTTTTAATAAATTCAATTTATTAATGTTAGTTTCAAGATTTATGCTGCTTTCCACATACTTTTAGAAATTCATATTTAAGGTTTTATTTACAGATCAAATCAAATGTTTCATTCCTAGTAAAATGAATATTGTTCTGTGCTTTGAACCGCCTACAGAAAATAGTATCAGTTCCTCTTTTTTAATGGAAAAAGTGAGATCAGCCTTTGATGATGCAATAAAACCTTAAAGTAACCTCAGAAATAAGGAAATGATGGGCTTGAGAAAAGAAGGGTAATTCAGGTTTTGAACATTTTTTTTTTGTACCTGTGCAGAAAAATCTATCAACTTTGGTAACTGTATTTTGGAGCCAGCTTGACTTTTCAAGAAATCCAATAAGCTTCCTGCAAAAGAATAAACAAAATATTGTAAAAGTCACTGTGGGTACGACTTTTCACAAAACTACACTTTTCTTGAATTATTACTATCATATGTAAACTGTAAAAAGTAATTGTAATTTTTAAATTATTAAAAAAATATATCGTCAACCCAAGATGTCCCATTTTGGTGTCAGCATCAATTAAGTAAAATAAAAAGCAAATGGCAGCACATGGCAGATTATATATATATATATATATATATATATATATATATATATATATATATAGATGGATAGATAGATAGATAGATAGATAGATAGATAGATAGATAGATAGATAGATAGATAGATAGATAGATAGATAGATAGATAGATAGATAGATAAGCAGACAGACAGACAGAATAAAAAATACCATTTTGATGCTTGAAAACCCTTTCAAATATGTTGCTTGAATAAGTAAATTTATATGTTGTCATCTTTTTTCACTGTACTTTAATAATCTGAAGAGCATGTAATTCTGTACCATTAGCCATGAACTCAGTGATGATGTAGATGGGCTCAGTTTTGGTGACGACAGCATAGAGACGCACGAGTCTGTCGTGTTGTAAGGTCTTCATCAGGTTGGCCTCCTCTAGAAAAGCCTCCACTGACATTGTGCCCGGCTTCAGAGTTTTCACTGCCACTTTTGTGCTGTTATTGTAGTAGGCTAGGAACAAAATGAAACCACAAATGGACATGCATTAAATTTCTCTCCGGTTATTGCAAACATTCCCGTTTCAATGCCTCACACAGCTGCAGTCCAGCCACAAAACACAAAACGGCAGACTTTAACTTGTTAGTGTAGATGAAGGAACTGTCAGTCTGTCCTGAAAAACCTTTTATAGGAAGAACCATCTTCCTGGAATCTTCCCATGTTCTCATCAAGGATCTTATGTAATAAACGGCTGTCCATAATAAAGTACATTTCTCAGAAGTGATGACACAGCGCCACTGCGTGAAGGACAGTTACTGACCACAGAGAAGCGAAAGGCAGCAGATTTGTTTCACAATTGTGAGCTGTGCATTCGTGCTCATCCCTGGTTCCACTGTAAAACCATTTCCTTGTTTGTTTAACAATACAGACAACTTCCACATCTGAAGCGGTTTGCATACTAATTTCCGCAGTTTGTGGACTTTTGTGGGCCAAATGTGCATTTGAGGTTGTGTGATTATTCATCGTCTATGAGAATATCATAACCGATGTTTTAACAACGTGTAAGTTGACATTATCAAGTATTTCAAATACTTTACAAAAAACATCAAGCCAATGTGAGTCTAATAGAATAAAATAACCCTATAATTCACGTCAAAAAATCTAATATAAAAGATATAGTTTTCACACAATTCTTCATAATTCACATAATTCACACAAGCAAGAGTCCTGTTTTTCTGAATATCAGCGTAAAATCAAGAGTGTTGTTATGATACAGGAATTTCTAACTTTGATACTATACCTTACTCAGTAAGATTCTCAATACCATTTTTATACCATGGGGAAATATTACCACAGCATGAATTCAAATAACATTGTTTGGCCAGGCCAGTTGTTTAGATTTTCACTTGACCTGACAAAATTTTCACTCGCATAACTAAAATAGACATATTAAAAAATAATAATAATAATAAATAAAATTTAAACAATTAAAAAATGTTGCTTTGTTGTTTCGAACCATGTAACATTCTATAAAATTAAGCCATTTAGCATTCTAAAATAAAATAAATTCTTAATTTCCGTTTCAGTGTTAGATAAACTATTTGCCTAATTTATATAAATTTTAAACAACTGAACAAACAGTAATAAACAAATTCCAACTAAACAATGGTTAAAATTCTTCAGGTGTCTAATAGTGATTTTGCCTTTTGGTGTTGAATGTTAATAACAGCAGCAGGTTGCTGTCACTCTAAGAACTTTCTTCCATGACTATACATCTGTTAAAGTGCAACAACATGTAAAATGAACTCAGCATTTGTGCACTGAGAGGTGCATAATAAGTGCACCAGAATAGATTCCTCTACTACTTTTTGCACATGAATCTTGAAACGGATGAAAGCCTGAAACCTGCATAAAGTTTATATCAACTATGAAACGAGCCGCTAAACCTCTGGATAAATAAATAAAGTGAAACTGTAGTGGGATAGACATGTATCAATATTAAGTAAAAGTGATGATACTATTTCAAATATTTCAGTATGTATAAAAATATAGATACTTTTACAACACTAATTAGCATGATAATAACAAATGTGGTTTTGATTTTATACAAGTTCACTACTGAATGAGGAACATTATATTTAACAGTTCACTATTGAGATACATTTCAGACCTAATATTGTTTCTTCTTTCTCGCCGGTAAAAATAGTTCCAAACAAAGCTATAGCAGAACACACTCTTTTTTTAAATAGCCATGAATGCACTGTAAAAAGAGATTAGTTTTTTTTTTACTTTTGCTAAAAAAAAGTGTAGATCAGTTGCCTTAAAATTATCGACACTAGAACTACCAAGGCAGTCATTTTGACTGTTTTTCATTTGTGCAATTTAATAACTTTGTTGAAATAAAACACACATATCTATAATACCCTAAATTTGACTTGCATTTAAATTTAAATGCATGTATATTTATTTCTAACATAGTTATTTTAGTAAAACTACAAAACGCAAAAGATCTATTTCTACCTACAGTCGTGGCCAAAAGTTTTGAGAATGACACAAATTCTAGTTTTCACAAAGTTTGCTGCTAAACGGCTTTTAGATCTTTGTTTCAGTTGTTTCTGTGATGTGCTGAAATATAATTACAAGCACTTCATACGTTTCAAAGACTTTTATCGACAATTACATGACATTTATGTCAGTATTTGCAGTGTTGACCCTTCTTTTTCAGGACCTCTGCAATTCGACTGGGCATGCTCTCAATCAACGTCTGGGCCTAATCCTGACTGATGGCAACCCATTCTTTCATAATCACTTCTTGGAGTTTGTCAGAATTAGTGGGTTTTTGTTTGTCCACCCGCCTCTTGAGGATTGAACACAAGTTCTCAATGGGATTAAGATCTGGGGAGTTTCCAGGCCATGGACCCAAAATTTCAATGTTTTGGTCCCCGAGCCACTTAGATATCACTTTTGCCTTATGGCACGGGTTTCCCCACCTTATCCATCGTGCTGGAAAATGCATTATTCTTCACCAAACTGTTGTTGGATTGTTGGAAGAAGTTGCTGTTGGAGGGTGTTTTGGTACCATTCTTTATTCATGGCTGTGTTTTTGGGCAAAATTGTGAGTGAGCCCACTCCCTTGGATGAGAAGCAACCCCACACATGAATGGTCTCAGGATGCTTTACTGTTGGCATGACACAGGACTGATGGTAGCGTTCACCTTTTCTTCTCCGGACAAGCCTTTTTTCAGATGCCCCAAACAATCGGAAAGGGGCTTCATCTGAGAATATGACTTTGCCCCAGTCCTCAGCAATCCATTCGCCATACTTTTTGCAGAAGATCAATCTGTCCCTGATGTTTTTTTTGGAGAGAAGTGGCTTCTTTGCTGCCCTTCTTGACACCAGGCCATCTTCCAAAAGTCTTCGCCTCACTGTGCGTGCAGATGCGCTCACACCTGCCTGCTGACATTCCTGAGCAAGCTCTGCACTGGTGGCACTCCCGCAGCTGAATCCTCTTTAGGAGATGATCCTGGCACTTGCTGGACTTTCTTGGACGCCCTGAAGCCTTTTTAACAAGAATTAAACCTCTTTCCTTGAAGTTCTTGATGATCCTATAAATTGTTGATTTAGGTGCAATCTTAGTAGCCACAATGTCCTTGCCTGTGAAGCCATTTTTATGCAACGCAATCATGGCTGCACGCGTTTCTTTGCAGGTCACCATGGTTAACAAGGGAAGAACAATGATTTCAAGCATCACCCTCCTTTCAACATGTCAAGTCTGCCATTCTAACCCAATCAGCCTAACATAATGATCTCCAGCCTTGTGCTAGTCAACATTCTCACCTGAGTTAACAAGACGATTACTGAAATGATCTCAGCAGGTCCTTTAATGACAGCAATGAAATGCAGTGGAAAGTTTTTTTCAGGATTAAGTTAATTTTCATGGCAAAGAAGGACTATGCAATTCATCTGATCACTCTTCATAACATTCTGGAGTATATGCAAATTGCTATTATAAAAACTTAAGCAGCAACTTTTCCAATTTCCAATATTTATGCAATTCTCAAAACTTTTGGCCACGACTGTAGAACTATTAATAGCAGTCAAAATGACCACATGCAATTTTAGTGTCTGCTACTTTTAACCGTGAATTTAAATATGCATGCCTCTGTTGCCTAGCAACTTCCTGATAACAAACACATAACTTTCTGTTGGCAAAAACATAACTTTACTACAGATTTGTCTTTCAAAACAGCATATTCAGTACCGTGAAAAAGTCTTCTCCCCTGCTTGTGAAAATTAAAATGAGGCCTGAACATTCGCGGGTGGTCTAGTAACCTAACCATACATTTATAGGGTGTATTACCAAAAATATCATATTTTTAGGGGGATGACTTAATTAAATATGACGACAGACATTCAAAGCTTAAATTTAATATCTCAATAGAAGCTTTCAATGAAAATATGACGTGACAATATGGCGTCTTATATGAGAACGGTCAGAGTGGCCTAATTCTAGTAGTTATAGAATTATGGTATTTTCAGTGTTAATTAAATAAACTATGCGCATAATTGTAAAACTTCCATAAAGTCAAATGAACACTTCCAAGTTCCTCAGTCTAACGGCTAATATTGCCCACAACACATTGCATGCTAAATGACGATTCAATCATACTTAAATGGGTTTGAATGATATAATAATAATAATAATTTAAATCTAACCTTGTGAAAAAATATTTATTTAATGTTATACACATTATTTACGTGCAAAATGCTATATATAAAGTACCAGCACAAAACACACTCAGGAAAATATTGTTTAATTAATGTTATCTAAAAAAAAAAACAAGATATATGTTTTGTCAATATCGCACACTCCTTATCTAAGCATGATATTTTGTCTAAAATTTTGTTGAGACAAAACAGAATGGGGCTTGGCAAACAGAAGGAAGTTTTTCCGTTGAGAGCTTCTATCATCATACAGACTCAGAGTGTGTTTAAGGTCTGGCAACGCTGTGCCAACAAGGTCACGGTGCGCCAAAGGAAACATCTTGGCCACGGGCGGTCGAGAGCCATTTGTATATTTGCTAAGACCATTTCCTGCAATTCATCACGTCAGCTGAATGGGAAAGAGGCACACGAATAATAACGACATCCAAATGCAAATCCTGCGTCAGTTGCATAGCCGTTTCCTCCTCTGATCTGCCTGATAAGAGTCTCGCCTGCGCGGCTCTCTGTGTACTATCAGCCTGAGCTATAAGGCAGCCATTCATAGCAGCCAGCAGCCCCAGCAGGAACTCTGCAGATTTGAATGCGCTTCGTCAAAGCTTTTATGGCTCAAAGAATTCGATAATAACAATAAGCCTACACATGTTCAAAGAAGATCCTTTCGCTTGATTAATCGATAGAAACACAGAAGGATGTCACTTCTAAGCCCACTGAAGAGCACATGAAACTGGGGGGAGGGTTTGATCTCAGGCTTTGGGGATCTTAGAGAATTTGAATACAAAGACCATCAAGAAGACAGCAAACACTTTCGCTATAGTTTAGCAAGTAAGATTTCTGGGTAAGGAAATGCTCCATGGTTAAAGGAACACTCCACGTTTTTTGGAAATAGGCTAATTTTACAAGCCTCCTAGAGTTGAGTTTTATCCTTTTTGAATCCATTTAGTAGATCTTTTCACTTTTAGCTTAGCTTAGCATAAATCATTGAATTGGATTAGACCATTATCATCTTGCACAATTTTTTTTTTAAAGAGTTCTGATAAATTTATTATATAAAGCTTCTGTAGAAGTTACGTTAAGTACTAAGACTGACAGAAAATGAACAGTTGCTATTTTCAGGGCCGATATGGCTTGGACTCATTCTAGCATAATATTGATTACTTTTATGCTGTACCATGACTATTTTCAGGCGCTGTATAATATTGTTGTGCAATTTCAATAGTCAATAGTCAAGCTTTAAATAAGAAAATTATTTTTGGAATTTTTTAACCGAGATGCTAATGGTCTAATCTGATTCATTGATTTATGCTAAGCTAAGCTAAAATTGGAACGATTGGCCAGACCGCCAGACTCTGAGACGGTAAAACTCTAGGGGACTTGTAAAATGAGCCTATTTTCAAAAAAAGTGAGAGAGTGTTCCTTTAAATCAAATGTTTGTGACTTCAGGCAAATTCCAGATATTTATGTAAATCATTGACAATCTGGAGTTTTTTTTTATTTCCTTAACTCACCCATCCACACTTCTCCAAACTGTCCAGCTCCGAGTTTCTTCACCATCTTTATGGATTCTTTAGAGATTTCCCAGGCATCTTTGTCCCAAGGTTTTTGTGCTTTGGGTTTCTCGCATGCTTTTTCTAGCTTTCGACATAATCCATCTGCCTGTTCTGTGACAAAATGCACAGGCTTTTAGACTAACCAAGCAATGTTTTTTTTCATCAAAATAAAAATGAATAAATTTTCCCTCTAAACTACACAAAATGAGGAAACAACCAAACAGCTATATAAGGATAATTAAAGAAATGCTTTAGAAATGTATATTAATTTCTAAAATACTGATAAAAATTATAATTCTTCAGAGTGTGTATTTTACCGTATACGAACCCATTAAAGGATTACAAACAACTCTAAACTAAGATTTCAAGTCATATATTTCACCAAGATTTCCAGTTTATGCTATCTCACTTTGTATTATTTGCCATGTTGTGCGTCATGATTAAGTAATGACATCATTGCACAATGATAACACAACCGCATTTAACAACTTTTAGCAACAAATTAACCTGCAATTAGGAACTTCTACAGGAAATGCGGCAACACTTGAAAATTGGCAACAATGCTCTTAACTTTGAATACATTTAAAGGGGTAGTTTACTCAGAAATGAAAATTCTGTCATCATTCACTTTACCCTTCACTCATTTTTTTTTTTCCTTCTGTTGAACACAAAAGAAGATATTTAGAAAAATGCTGGTAGCTAGCACCCACTGACTTCCATAGTATTTTTTCCCCAGCAACATCATTCTTCAAAATATCTTCTTTTGTGTTCAACAGAAGAAAGAATATCATAAAGGTTTAAAACCACATGAGGGAGAATAAATGAATAGGTAATTTTCATTTTTGGGTGAACTACTCCTTTAATACATTCAATCGACATACTGTACATAAGGTCAGTATTCTAAATAACTCTGAATAATATTCTAAATAAATATTCTAAATAAATAAATAAATTCTAAATGTTTGCATGCTTAGTACTTACTGTGGTAATGTTTTAACATGCTGCTGATGTCACTGAACGTGATCTTTGGGGAGATGTAGTAACCACCATTATCCAGAGATCTGATCTTATAATGTTTAACAACATCCTGGCCCTGAGTGTCAACATCTCTGATCGATAGCGAATAACTTCCTGTTCACAACAATGCAGAAAACGTTAAACCACTATTTTAATTCACCACAAAATCCCTTTGAGTTTAGATAACAAACAGTGATCACCTTTTGAGGTTTCGCTCTCCCGTATGAGGTAAGATCCAGGTTTATTAGCCGGTGCCAACAACTGTCTCTCTGCATCCTTCCTCGTGATGTCTTTATAGAACCATCTAAGTTGTGCATGATAAATAAGAACATACCAACAATGAAAACATGTGCAAGCACGAAGAAATATGTTATTACTAAAAGATTAGTTCACCCAAATATGAAAATTCAGCTATTAGTTACCAGTGTTGGATAAGTTATTAAAAAAAAAAACCCCGAATAGATTAGACATTTATAATTACTGCATGAAAATTGAAATGTGATTGCATTACTAATTACTGTGTAAAAAATAATAAGATTTCTTTCAAGTTTCTTTGACACACAAACATACATAAAATACACTACATAGTCAAAATTCTGGTTCTTTCTATTACTATTACAAAGGGTTACATCACTTTATTCACATTCTGCTTTGTTATTTCAGGTTGTTTAACAATCTGTGACATACAGAACTGTCACAATACATTCCTAAACAGATCCAGTACTTTCTTTCATACTGAAATTTATACAGGCACTTGTGCCGCATGTATCAGACGGTTCTCAAGGTCAAAGATGAAGTTCAGCTAGAATTTTGCAGCATTAATAACTAATCATAGCCTAGCTCCATAGTTATATTGTAACATAGTTATATTGATTTTAGTGTAATGTGTTTAAAACGTAACGCATTCCCAGAAAATGTAATTAGAATACCAATGCTATCTCGCTGCAATTCATAACTTTTTGATTTAGTGGCTAAATTTATACAATCTCTTTATACAATCTCATTGGTACAATTTAGTATGATTTGCTCATCCTCCAATAAGGGGTAGAGGTGGGGTTTGGGGACACGCCTCCTTTTGAAAATCCTGTTTTCATTTGAATTTAATCGCATGAATTTGTACAAATTAGCCACTATTCTGACAACAGCTACCTTGTGAGATCGGGCTGAGATTAATTACTCACTCTCCAGTTTTCGCAATCCCCTGAGACCTTTGTTCATCTTTGCAACACAAATTAAGATATTTTAAATAAAATCTGACAGCTCTCTCAACTGAGTTGTAATCATTCGAAGCTCCAAGAACACTTTTGTGCACCAAAAAACTGTTAATTTGTTCGCCTATATCTTCTCTCCTGTGTCAGTTCAGAGTGTGCATTTATGCTAATGGAAATTGATGGCAATAATGATTACTGCCACTAGAGTCAGTTGTTTTTACATTTTTTGGGCCCACAAAGTGTTCTTGGAGCTTTGTATGATTACAGTTGAACCACACTGAAAACAAATGATTCATTGGGTTTACAAAATTTTTTAGGGTAAGTGGTTGTAAACAATTTATATGGGCTGAATTTAAACAAACACATTAAATTTAGCAATGTTCAGCTTAATTTGTTTTATTAAATTCAGCTTATATAAAGTGTTTGCAACAATTTGCAATCAACCATTATGTTTCAGTGCACTGAAGTTGGTTTGAAAATATTTTTGGTTCCCTTTCTGTAATTTGCTGTCTAGGGAAGATGAGGGAGCTCTCGGATTTCATCTAAAACAACTTAATTTGTGTTCTAAAGATGAATGAAGGTCTCAGGAGTTTTGCAATGACATGAGAGCGAGTCATTAATAACAGAATTTTCATTTGTGGGTGAACTAATCCTTTAAGCTTGTAATTGATCTCACTCACTCTTCTGTCTCCATAGTGTCTGCTTCTGCAACATAGTTTGAGGGGATGAATCCTTCTTTTCGTGTGGTCAAAGACCTTGCTTTCCACCACTCTCCATGCCTAAAAAATATATCACACATCACAACAACAGCCAACGAAATACTGCATGATACTCAAAGGATGATGATGGCTTTCACTTACTCTTCAGTAATTTTTAACTTCTCTCCTTTTTTAAAGCCCAGATCATCAGCGTGAATGGCTTCATATGGATACAAAGCTACAACGATTTTCTCCTTTTCTGTTTAAAGACAGAAAAAAGCAGATTTACCAAGAACTTCAATGCAACAAAAGGATCCGAATGAAAGAATTAAAACCTACCTTCCATTTTTTGGAAAACCTGACCGGGCAAGAGGCCGGTATTTTGGCTACTCTGTGAAACACAATGTTTCTCAATCATCAGACAATCATGAAAATGTTTTAAAAGTATCAGAAAGCCTACTTTTCATGTTTGATGAAGGTAAAATCTGCTAAATTAATCTTAACATGATAAATTTTTCCTTTTTTTTTTATTTCCCCCATCTAGCTTACTACTTACTATATGAGGCTTATAGGAGGTTGGATCTCTCACATATGTTTGGTCAGTACGTACTGGCTGCTCTTTGTTCACTTGTTCAAGCACACCTCCATTGTGGTCACCATCCAACTTGGATTTTTTACAACCCATGTTTTCTGCAAGAAGAAGATGAACTACTGTTAAACTTGAAGAGAAATTGCAGTTAAATCTAACCACACCAAAGGACGCCCAGGAATTATGCTTTATGGCAAATAACTTTTTACATAAAAAAAAAAAATCATCCAAGGTTTTAGTACTCTTTTTTTTTTTATACTAAGGAAGAAAATATGTTTTCTATGTATAGAAATTTGAATCTTCGCCCCATTTATATAACGTATGTTACATGCCATGATGACAGTAAATGATATGTTACTAGATATTTTTCAAGATACTTAAAGCTTAAAGTGCAATTTAAAGGCTTAACTAGGTAAATTAGGTTAACCAAGTTAGGGTAATTAGGCAAATCATTGTATCATTGTACAAACAGTGGTTTGTTCTGTAGACAATCAAAAAAAAAAAGATATTGCTTAAGGGGGCTAATAATATTGACCTTAAAATGCTTTTGCATTTTTAAAATCGGTTTTATTCTAGCCAAAATAAAACAAATAAGACTTTCTGCAGAAGAAAAAAACATTATTGCAAATACTGTGAAAAATTACTTGCTCTTTTAAACATAATTTAGATGTGATGTAAAAAAAATCACAGGTAGGCGAATAATTTTGACTTCAACTGTAAGTATTTGATGATTTATATTATTATAAAAGATGTTTCAATTTGTTTTATTTCTCAAAAATTACTCAAATCCTAAATGATCATTATACTATAAAATGAAAACATGAGAATATATAATAAATATATATATTTAATGTAATGCAATATGTACACTAAAAGTCATTTACTAAGGCAGAAAATAAAACAGACAATGGGAATAAGTTTGACAAGAAAATATTTTTTTATAATAATAATAATAATTCCTTACATTTATATAGCGCTTTTCTGGACACTCAAAGCACTTTTACACATTGGGGGGAATCTCCTCATCCACCACCGGTGTGCAGCATCCACCTGGATGACGTGACGGCAGCCATATTGCGCACCACACCAGCTGATTGGTGGAGAGGAGACGATGAAGCCAATTATGATATGGATATGGATGGTTAGGAGGCCATGATGGACAGAGGCCAGTGGGCAAATTTGGCCCTACTCTTTTTCGAAGGACATCCTGGGATTTTTAACGACCAACCTCTCAGTGAGAAGTAAAGAGTCACTATAGTGGGGCGTTAGGACCGCATAGTTGAGGTTGAGCACCCCCTGCTGGCCTCACTAACATCACTTCCGGCAGCAACCTAGCTTTCCCATTTGGTCTCCCATCCAGGTACTGACCAGGCGCAGCCCTGCTTAGCTTCAGTGGGTGACCATGTGAGAGTTGCAGAGAGCTAGCTGCCGGTTATACCATTTTTATAACTAATTATGTTATTTGCAGCTTTTTTGTCAGCAATTAACAAGTGAACATTTATGAATGACAATTGTTTCTACTCCATTTCAGTGTATGTGAACGGAATAATTGAAGACGGGTTGTTGAATTATTTAAAAAAAACTGAGGTGATGCTGCATTATTTTCTAATAATTCAAAAGAATGGAGCGATTAATTCTGATTTACCACTAACCGCTTCTGTGTGTAGTTGTCTCTTTCATCTCATCCAATTATATTGAATTGATTTTTGACTGTAGTAGGCTGAGAAATAACTAAAATCGTCTGAACTATTACATTTAAGGTGAATTTTCCTTTAACAGACATTATCAATAGACATTTTTTCACTAGAGAATTGTATTCATGATAGAGGCTTAATACATCTGGGAAGTGGTAAATAACATCATAATATTGTTTCAAATGCCATACGCCACCATGAATAAAATCATTAATTAAAAAACATTAAAGTCAGATTAAGTCTTCAAACTGAAAAGAAAGTCAACAAAGCACAAATTAAGATTCCTGCGGTGTCTAAATTTATGACCACAATCATGGTGTTTATTCACTGATATATTTGCATTTGAAACAGTGACGAGTGTTTATTGGAGCAGAACAGCTGTGGAGAAGTATCAAATTATTCAGAATATAAGGCTCTTAGAGCAATTGCTAATACATGTCATCAACATAATAATATGTCTTCTTTGCAATAATAACGCTCTCAGCATGTTATAAGAAACAACTAAAACTAACAAAACAGAGGTTCAGCCAAAGACATTAAATGTTATGCCCTGTTTTACATAAATCATCAACCGAGACAGGGCAAAACAATTCCAGGTCAGAGTTTCATAGGGAAGAAACCAAGGAATTTCCCCACACACTCATAAAAGATGTCCTTTCCTAATTCTCACATGTAATAATTCTGTTAACACATGTTTATCGCATGAATGTCATAAATGCTGCGTCACCTGCATTAACACAAACAGGATTATCAGAAGGAAATGCATGTGCAATAAATAAACTTTACGTCAGTAAGCAAGTGCATTCTTCATTTCCTTTTCACAAGGTTAAAGAATAAATATAAAAGATGAACTGAAAGAAAACTGAAAAAGCTCTCTCTCTCTCTCTATATATATATATATATATTCATTCATTCATTTTCTCTTCGGCTTAGTGCCTTTAATAATCTGGGGTCGCCACAGCGGAATGAACCACCAACTTACCCCGCATATGTTTTACGCAGCGGATGCCCTTCCAGCTGCAACCCATATCACTAAGAAACACCCATACACTCCCATTCACACACACACTACGGAAAATTTAGCTTAACCAATTCACCTATAGCGCATGTCTTTGGACTTGTGGGGGAAACCGGAGCACCCGGAGGAAACCCACGCGAACACGGGGAGAACATGCAAACTCTAAACACACATAAATGCCAACTGACCCAGCCGAGGCTCGAACCAGCGACCATCTTGCTGTGAGGCGACAGCACAACCAACTGTACATACCCTATATGTATATATATATATATGTATATATGTATATATATATATATATAAATCTTTCTTTTATTATTTGTTACTTATTTTGTTTGTTTATTTTTTTGTCCTTAAATTGCAACAAATAATATTATCATTTGGAGCATTTATTTGATGAAGTTGATAGATTATATTTTTAGACCTTGAATATTGTGCATAAGTATGTGTATTTTTATGTCCAGCTATAGATAATCAGTTTCTTTGGATTTACTGGATTTATGTATGTATAGATTTGAGTAAAATATTAAGATATTTTATAATAATAATTTTATATTAATACCAATTAAAAAACAACAACAAATACATGAATTTGTCATTTGTTATTTAGAGTTCCAGAAAATAAAAATCAAGGTTTTCCCACCAATAATAATAATAATAATAATAATAATAATAATAATAATAATCATCATCATCATTTATACTCAAACCACAATAAAAATATATAGAAATGACTTGATTTTTTTGCCAAGCCAGTGGCAAAATTCTAACCAAAAATCACAGCTTTTATTTATTTATTTATTTATTTATCTTTTTTTAAAAATTACTAGCCAGAAATAAGTCACAGTCTCTTAATGAAACAAAGTCCACAACAGATATTTCTACATCTCTCAAAGCATCAGACTTTGATCAGTATATATTTAGCCTAAAATCCATGTGATATCAGAAGTAATAAGGAAGAAACCAAGGGAAAACAGTGCCCTCCATTATGCTGAAGGTGAACGCTTGGTTAAATTACTACACTAAACGTCTGTCCTGAAGTGGCAGTATTTTTAGATTCACAGGAAACTAGAAACAAGGCTATAATGCTAGATTAATGTGAGCGCAAGCAGACCACTGGGGCTGCACACTTCCTCTGACCAGCGTCTCGAAAACGTTCAGTATGACAGAGACACACAAAAGACCTCTCAACTACTTCTTCTCTAAGTCTAAGAACACTGTATGTGTTGATGAAATGATGAAATGCAATCTAGGCTGTTTAACTCTGGTTTCTTGTAGCCTGCAGATATGGATATATGTAAGAGTGTGGACAGTAAGTTAACAGGCCTGGAAAAATATATATATATATAATGGGCGTCTCTGCTACAACTCGGGTCAAGTGTCATGGTGTAAAATTCACTTTTTTATCTAAAAATAAAGCGGGAAACATAATATGAATATTCTGCTGACCTTGATGTAAAGTTGGTAAATGTAAATTGTTACGCTCTTAAAAACATAAAGGCCAGGAATAACCCAAAAAGAGGTTTTCACGATGACACCAAAGTATTTTCATAAATTTTAATAATCTAAAGAACTTATTAAAAGTTTCATGGTGGCACTAAGAAATGCAAAACAAATTGTAAAATGGGAGTTTAACATAACAATTAGAACAAACAACATGAAATTGAATTTCCATCGATGAGATAACTTATCTAAATAAAAAATATCATGCTAAATGTTTCAATTCATATTGTAGGCTACAGTACTTGCAAACTATTGACTGGTACCTTGTTTAAAAAAAGCTGAGCACAGTCTGATACATAGCTGAAATGTCGTTGTCAACGACTTGACAGGATTTTTAAAGCAATGATTAATTTATTTTGTATGGTGTATGTATGTATACAGTGTACAGTCAACATTTGAAGTGGAAAAAAGCTTAAAAGATGGTCAAAAAAAGAATAGGTTGTTCGATAGTTTTAGGACAACTTTGATTAAATGTTTTGGTCCACTTCAAATGTACTAATATACACATACACTTATGCTGTGTTTTATATAATGTGCGTTTGGGGTCTGGCCAAAATAAACTAAAACTAACTAAGAAATGAAAGTCATGACCATGAGTTAATAATTATTCATATTTTACCTCCTGTTCATTTCTCCAGGAAATCACTAGGCTAACATGCCTTTTTCCTTATTTTTGCACCTGGAAGTCTTTAACATACACATCACTGATTTACTTCTCTTATTCAAAAGCCCTTATATAAAGGAAATGCAAACACCGGTACAAAACGTTACATTGTATACATTTACTGCAACAGCGGAGCAACACACTAAGATAATCTTTTATAGAGAAACAGCAGAAAAGGAGGAAATATCTACCTACCCGTCAGACTGTCAGAAAAAGAGGTTAACTCGCATTTAAAGGGACTTGTTTCTGAGAGAAATGACCGTCGAGTGCGCGCGCTCTGACTCTCATTGAAGCGACACACACACAAAACACAGAATGAGGAACCAGAGACTGGACGACTGCTGTTTTTACTGTTCTTTCAACTTCCTGGTACTAGTCATCGTGTTCACCAGACTTCTGTTTTGTTTGTTTGCATAAAACCACCGTTCCATTACGGCTATCAAGTCCAGACTCTTAAAAGCACTTGGAAAATATGTGACTATTTTACTTAATATGATTTAAAACACACATATACATATATTTGAGTATTTGTAAAACCAGGTGAATTGTAAGAAATTGATACCTTTAAACGGCTTAATTATAATGCTTGCATCTAACATAATTGAACTTACAAATACTTTGACACAAACAATCTCACTCACAGCACTGTGTATCTATCTGATAGATATTCATATTACTATTCAGAAATATTTAGTAACATTATACATTTAGTAAAATTATACCATCAATAAATAAATATCTTTTTAAATAAACTGATAAGTATTTAGTAATAATGCAAATAATAAATTTCAATATAATCAAATTTTAATGACAATAGTGTACAGAGCCTTTATTTTGGCAGAAACCCACAGGAATGCTTCTCTTTCGACACTTCTCATTTGTCAACAGCAGATTTAGAAACAGTTCTCAGTAGAAATTTGAGAAGATTTTTCATACATTTTCAAAGGTACATTATAAGTGCAATATAGTTAAAAAAGCCTAGTCATCATCATTATTATTATAGCGCTTTCGTGATGCAGATTGTGTCAATACAGCTTTACATAGATGAATTAAAAAAAAAAAAAATAAACAGCAATATTTCAGATTGTACACCAGTTTAGCATATCAGGCAGGCAGGAGAGTGGTGGTACAATGCTGGTGTAGTTCAAGTTGAATTAAAACTGGTTCAGTTTAGTTTAATACAAATGTCACCGTTGAATACGATCCACATAAGAGCAGCTTCACCGACCCCAACCAAGCAGACCAAAGGAGACTCTGGCAAGGAGCCTAACCTCCACTAATTTCTGACCAAACAGAAAAGAAGGACTTGTAAAAGACGAGCTTGATGATGAGCACAATGTGGATCATTTTACTGTGAATTGAGACCACATTCCTGTATAAGCTTTTACTGTTATATAAATACAACAGCTTTTGTGGAACTTATGATTGCGGCAAACCATACCACATCTTCGGGAATTGTAATAATTACTCATTACACTGTTAACAATTCCCTGTAGACAGCAGTTCGCCAGTAACTTACTGTAAATTAATTACAGCAAAAATGCTGTATTTACACTCACAGCACAGTATTTACAACATTTACATATTGTACATCTTTACTTTAAAATATACAGTAATTTTCCCATTGCAACTTCAAAACAACATACCGCACAACTGCGGTAAAATAAAATGCAATTCATATTACAGTTAAATACTGTGTAATTTACAAAAATCACTAACAGTGTATATAATAACTACTTTCGTTAGTTGCATTTGGCGAGTGCAAATTTTAGGATGGATAGATGAAAATATTTTCTAAAAGCAAATGAGACATCGGATATTCCACAGTTTCTTCAAATAAATTTTAATAGGTTACATATCAATGCTGGAAAACAGAAATACATTAAAATAAAAGAAACTAGGAGCATCATGAGGACAGTCTATAAAATTCATCTTCAACGTTTTTACAATAGTACAGTTAACATGTATAAATGCAATAACCAAGTACAGACGACATACATGTTAATGACCATAAAAGAAGTAGAAAAAGTGAAATAAAATATTTGATCATTTTGACTTGATTAAATTCCCGAAGTACGCCGTGATTGTCTTCAGTTTGTTGTTCAGAAAGTTCTGCTCGACTTCCACCTTTCCACCTGGTCCGGCAAGAGACGCGATCTACACACAACGAAAGAGGAAGAAGAAAAGAGGTAGAGCAGGTGTGAAAAACCAGCACAGGCTACGTAACCATTAGCAGCCAATATCAACAATTCACTACAGCACCAACATGCTCTTCTGGTTTAGGGAAAACTGTTGGTAAAGTCAACAAGAAAGACACACAAGCACGTCTCATTTACCCACACAAGCTGTACTATAATGGGCAGTGATGAATTGACTTGAGATATTAGAGAAGAATGCAGCCACAGTCAAAAGCAGAATGCTCCGGAAAGTACTGTGGTTTCAAGAGGTGCGACCACACTAAACCAGAAGACAAGACCTTTTACAGAAATCAAAAACCACCATATAGCTGCAGCTGCCATATCATATGCTCTAAACTAAAGCCAGTTGTACACATACTTTGAAAAGAGCCAAAGATTATATTACTTGGAGTTAAAGTTAATAAAATCGCTAAATAAAAAGCTCTAAATGATTGAACTGCTGGATGAATATGATACACTTAAATGAACTAGAGATATATAGAAGGTTAAAAATAAGTATAGCAGACGTGTACTAATATTAAAACTGTTAAAAGGGTGTAAACCGATTGACCAATGACGCGACTAGTACATCATATGCTCTCAGACCACTAAACCAATGGCTAAAAGAACACACTTCTGTTGAATTATTAATAAAATATTAACATAACTACAATTTACTGTAAAGCTAAATTCATTCACTCATTCATTTTCTTTTTTTCAGCTTAGTCCCTTTATTAATCAGGGGTCGCCACAGCGGAATGAACCGCCAACTTATCCAGCATATGTTTTACGCAGCGGATGCCCTTCCAGCTGCAACCCATCACTGGGAAACATCCATACACACTCATTTACACACATACACTACGGACAATTTAGCTTACCCAATTCACCTATACCGCATGTCTTTGGACTTGTGAGAGAAACTGAGCACCCGGAGGAAACCCACGCGTACACGGGGAGAACATGCAAACTCAACACAGAAACGCCAACTGACCCAGCCAAGGCTCGAACCAGCGACCTTCTTGCTGTGAGGCGAACGTGCTACCTACTGCACCACCGTGCAGCCGTAAAAGCTAAATTATTGCATGTAAATAAAATAAATCATTACCTGTTAAATGTATGAGTTTGAAATTGTTATTATTATTATTATTATTAGTAGTAGTAGTAGAAGTGAGTATCTAAAATTGTATTACTATTATTAGGATTAATATTCTCTAAATTGTAATGATATAATGATAGTAAAAATAAATGTAATTAATAATAAGATGATCATTAATTAAATATTAAAATAAAATAAAAAAATAAAATATAGGTAAAATATATATACAGTGAATTTTGTGAATTTACTTTTCTTTTTTTTTTTCCCAAATGACGTTTAACAGAGCAAGGCAGTTTTCACAGTATTTCCTATAATATTTTTTTCTTTTGGAGAAAGTCTTATTTGTATTATTTTGGCTAGAATAAAAGCAGTTTTAAATTTTTTTTAAAAACATTTTAATACAATATTATTATTATTATTATATAATATTATTTTTTTCCGATTGTCTACAGAACAAACCATCGTTATACAATGACTTGCCTAATTACCATAACTTGCCTAATTAACCTAATTAAGCCTTTAAACTGCATTTTAAGCTAACTACTTAGAATACTGAAAGTGTCTTGAATAATATCTAGTTACATAATGTACTGTAATCATGGCAAAGATAAAACAAATCCGTTATAAGAAATTAGTTATTAAAACTATTATGTTTAAAAATGTGTAGAAAAAAAAATCTTCTTTCCATTAAACAGAAATTGGGGAAAATTGTCAATTTTTTACTGGTGGTAGTAGTAGTGACAGATTGACTTGCCATTTCATAGGACCTTTAGCTATTATTATTATTAAACCGTAGCTATTCTTTAGCTACAATTTAAAAACTGTAAAATGTAAAACAAATTATTGCATGCACCTGTTCCATGTCTGCATTTCGAGGTAGAAAATATACAATATTGTCCGAAATCATTTTTGACAACCTGAAAATTTCAAATGTATAGACGGTTAAGGAAGTTATAGGTGATTTGAAGCATCTTGACCACATACATTCAAAAATAAAACATTAAAGCCACAAAGAAAAGTACAAATCTGAACTATCGATTCTAACAAAATGGAAGTGGCATCGATAATGAAGGCACTGAAAGGATATCCATCAGGAGTCATCATGGTCTGGATGTTGAAGACGTCAGCAGTCAGATACTCTGGTCCTCCCCATGGCGGACTGAGGAAAACCATGTCTCCTCGCAGACGTGGAGCCAGCTGAAGAAAATCTCCCTGCAGGAAGTCTATGCGCTGCTCCACGCCGTACACTGCTGCGTTGTGCTGCGCCAGAGCCAGACGCACCGGGTCAATATCAATGCCGATCACTGGATATCAGAAGTGAAAAATAACATCTCACTTACAAACATAGCAGAGAATCCATGTCAACCGACAGAGGCCATGATGAAGAAATAAAAATAAAAACTTAACAGGTTTACAACTTAACAGGAATAAATGAGGAATAAAATGTAAAATATAAAAATAAAACACATTTTTTGGCAGCACTGTTTATTGATAAATATTTATAATTAATTAATTAATTAAAAATAAAATTGAATAAAAAAAGCAACATCAATCCATTTTAATATGTATTTTGAGGTATTGTTTATTCTCATAAGTGGTCTGTATCACAATCAATCAATCAATAAATAAATAAATTATTATTACTATTATTACATTCCAAAATATTGAAATGAAAACACAATCATTCAAAATATTAAGATTTCTAATGTTTTTTAAAAAGTCTCTTGCACTCACCACGCCTCCCTTTTTTTATCTAAAGTACAGCAAAAACAATAAATAAGTAGATTTTTCTTTTACCGTTTAAAATACCCCTTCTCTATTTGAATATTTTTAAATGTAACTTATTTCTATGATTTCCAAGATAATTTTTATATCATTACCCCAGTCACAGAGCTCCAAAAATTATTCTGATATTCTGGATGGCTGCTCAAGAAATATTTTATATTATTATTATTATTTTCAATAGTATTTTTTTCTGGATTTGTTGATGTTTAGAAGCATTTATTTGAAATAAAAAGCTTTTGTAACACTGTACCATTCAAAAACTTTTGACCGAAAGTTAAATTAGTAAGCCAGGCCAAAAATAAGGTATTACAGAATTATTTCTTAAATATTAACTCAGTTTTGTAAAAAGCAAAAACTATTAGAAGCTTTCTCAAAACAATGGTAACCAATATATGGTTGTTAGCAGCACAGTAAGGCTGTTCTGACATGATGCTGTGGCATTGTGAAATGCAACTTTACCTCTTTTACCAGTGAGGGCAAACTGAATGGCATTTCCACCCACACCACAGAAGGCATCGATAATGAGCTCTGTGTTGAAGCAGTCCTGCACCCTCAGAGCGATGTGCTCTGCGATCTTCTCAGGAGTCACAGAAAACCAGCCCTCTGCGGACACAACACAGTCTTCATCACAAGCAGCTCATGCACTGTTAATACCACAAACAAACCTAGAGAATATTATTCTAATTAGAGCTAAAGGGATTGTTCACCCAAACATTTTAATTCTGCCATCATTTACTCACCTTTCACTTAGTTTTTACTTTTTTGGGGTTTTTTTTGGAAGGATGTTGGAAACCTGTAATAACTATGTTTCCATCCAAAGATGCAATTAAACATATGTGTAAAACCTTACATAAAACATTTGCGAATAAATGCAATGAGTCAAAGTGAAAAAAGGTCACTTCCTGATAAACTGGCGCCAAATATCCCCCCAAAAATAAATAAATTGTGGTAGGAGGAGCCACAGCGTGCCTATTTCTAATATAATAATTTACTTGTGCCTCCGAAAATCAAGACCATTCTGGGAGGTAATAATACTAAACCGTTTTGATGATAGACTTTGGCTGAGGGATTTTTAAAATGACCAGAACAACATTTCAGATGTTTTACAATGTGGTCGATCCGCTGGTTTATAATGCAGTCTTTTTAATGCAGTCTCATCGCGCCCATTTTTGTTATTTCATCATCTGTTAAAACAAAATGACTTGACTTTTTTGATACGCATGCTGTAATTTATTCGATTAATGTGTTCCCATCAGTTTATGTGCATTTTTTCTTATTAATAAAAAAAGTTTATTCAATTGTGCACATTTGTTTTTATACTAATTTTCTAAATGTGTGCACATCTTTCCATTTGCATTAAGCTTTTTTTTTTTATTAGGTGGATGGAAAAATAACTATGGACATCCACAGTATTTGTTTGTCCTACTATGGATGTCAATGGTTACAGGTATTCAACATTCTTCAAAATATCTTTTTTTGTGTTCAACAAAACAAATAATCTAAAACTGGTTTGGAACAATTTAGGGGTAAGTAAATTATGACAATTGTCATTTTTGATTGAACTATCCCTTTAAAACTAAATGCACATTTTTTAAAAGAAATGTGTCAGAGGTGTGTACGCTTCCACCAGCAGAGGGCGTCTGCAGCATTCAGTCTCTATTAGAAGAGCTGAAGCTTTGCTCTGTTCTGCTTACGTCAAACAGCATCTCTCCCGCTCTAAATATATAGCTTTGCTCCATATTAGGAGCAGCCTCTGGTGACAAAAGGATGATCTAGCTGATATCTGTAACAATATAAAATATCACCATCACCCCTATATCATGAGACGCCACGAAACCATAAATTCCTAAGAGAGGCTTCACAAAACCATACAATGCGATCAAGATAAGAAGATCATAGTGCAGGCTCCCTTTGTATCTCCAAACAGTTCATCATTCTGTGAGCGTGAATCCTGATGTGTGCCTTTTTTTAAAGGTGATGCACTTGCGTTGGAGCTGAGGCAGAAGCAGCTCACAGAGACTGGAGTTTAACAGAGCATGTCCGCCGCTGATTCTGTGGAGACCAAACACCATCTGCTTTTAGCTTCCACAAATACAGCTCTGTTTTTCCGCCTCTCGTATTTTTCACTCCGTTGAGAATCGAACACCTGCTTAAGCAATAATCGCTGGTCTGGAGAAACCGCATTCAGCTTTTCCTGTTTACAGTGAGAGGAGTGGCATGGCACCAGGAGCCTGACAAATACAGGTGCCCTCAAGTGAAGAGAACCCGCTTTTCTGAGCACAAAATACAGTGGGGATCAAACATACAGAACAACTTATAAACACTTGAAGAGTTCAGATGCAAAAGCATTTAAGTGCCATCTGAATTGCTGTCTAAGAATTTGCATTTTTCTTAGCCTCCCATGTTTCACATTTATATTTAGTCATTTACCAGACGTATTTGTCCAAAGCAACTTACAATTGAGGAGGCAATTCAGTGATTCAACAAGAAGTGGTAATACACACAAGAGGTGCTAATTATACAAAGCAACTGCTCAGAGAATTTAGTGCTAGAGTAAGGAGTGGGAAGTTTTGTTTTTTTTGAGAGAGAGAACAGTGTTTTTACACGTGGTTTGAAGCACACCTGTGTGAAGCACACTTTAAAATGCAGAAAGGTTTTTTGTTTTTTTTCTGCAAGTGTGTCGGTTAAAGTGTCAGAGAGATGAAAGAGTGTTTTTTCTACAGGTGGTTTGTCAAGCCCACTCACCTGTGTGAGGCACACTTAGAATTAATAATGATTAGGGGTTGTCATGTGGTGAGGTGGAGGAGAGAAGAGGGGGTCTTGGTTTTGTTCATGGGTTCAGGTGATCTCGGAAAAGATGGGTTTTTAGTTGTCGTTTGAATGATACTAGTGAATCAGCAGTCCATATGGGAATGAAAAGATCATTCCACCAGCGTGGAACATTGAAGGAAAAGGTTTTGGAAAGTGACTTATAGCCTCTCTGTGACAGAGATACCAGATAGCCTCTCTGGTACGACAAAGCGGCACTTACTCACCGTACATGTTTAATTTTAAATTCAATGGAAAGAACCTATTCATTGCCATAAAAGTGATTTGACCAAACCTACACAGAAGAGCTTGAGAACAATGCTCATCTTTAAAGAACATTTCAGATGGCACATTGAGGCTCTTTTGCATCTGAACTCTCTCTGTTCAAATTTTGAAGTCATTTTTGTTTCTATATTAGTATAACATCTTTTTTATTAGTATATATATTATATATATATACTAATATTATATATATATATATATATATATATATATATATATATATATTAGTATAACATCTTTTTAAAAATAGCCTAGGCACTTCAACACAAAACCCTTTATTTTGTTGGAAAACAGCACTGATTGTAGCATGATGACAGCCTACAAACAATTTCTGAAGGTTACAACAGCAGATCTGCAGACACGAGACACCACTATAGTTTCTCACACTGCTCTGCTTTGATCTAAAAAAAGCACATGTTAGCGAAGGAGATTCTGATAAACAATTTCTGCCATGTTGCCTAATTGCCCATTAAGATTCTGCACGCTATCCTCTCCTCTTGTGCATTTGATTAGTTTTTGTTTTTGGGGTGAATGAGTCAGTTTCACTCTAAAGATGTGGTGTTCTAGAAATGACCAATGTGGAACAACCAGCTTCTCTGGCATGCTATCAAGGGTCTCCCTTTGGCCATAATCTCCACAGTCACATTATAAAGGTTCGCCATCTTGCAAAGCCAGTAAAATCTGGAACAGAAAGCTGCAATTTCCAGATAATTAGTGGATTTACCACCAGCTGCAAGATTTACACCAATAACTGGATAAGTTTGAAAAAAAAAAAAAAAAAAAGTAATATTTTTAAGTTTTATATACATATAACTTGCGTCAGAATATATACACGAGTCATCTTATAATCACTAAATAATCTCAAACAGGACTAAGCAATGACCTCTCAACTCATGAAATTGTAGGTTATTCTATAAATTTGACCATTAAGGCAAAACATTAACACCACCTCCCTTAATATACTGTTGACGTCAGATGTCGACGACTCAAGACAAAAATGTCTTGTAGGATTCGACCATGCTTCCCTCACTGGCTTTTTCCATCACTTCCACAATGCACCCAGGTGTCATTGGTTGTCCATATAAACAGCACCCACATAGCCATCTATATGATGTAAAAGAAATCGCTCTAATCAAACCAGGCGACTTTGTCCTAGTGCTCAATGTTCCCACACTTGCAGGCTCATCATGGGCCCTTACTTGTTGGACATAGGTCATCAAAAGCAATTTTATTTGGTTTGCAGCTGTGCAGCCCACTATGCATCTACGCAAATTTTGTTGGCCTTGTGCATCACCGGTTTGTGGTTTGTCCCCTCTCAGACCATGTTGGTCAATTCTCTTCATTGCTAATCGGAAACAACCTACAAGCCCTGCTGTTTCAGATACTCTGACCCAGTTATATTACCATAACAATTTGGCCTAGGCCTAAATCACCCAGATCACTGATCCAGCTCATTTCTCATGTATGCAAAATGTTTGCAAGAACTGATTGTTTGCTTACCATGTAATCCAACCTTAATGTGTGGTTGTTAGATGATCAACAATCTTCCAAATTAATCCTATAAAACGTAATAAATTTACTCAGTAAACTTTACTAAAACAAATTTTTTAATTATTCAAAAATGTTTAAAATAATTGTTTCAAGTCACTTTATTTTTAAATATTGTTTATTAATGTAAACACTGATTTGTTTTGCTACTTTTGTAGGAAACAAGCAGTATAAAGAGTTTTCTAAAGATATTATCTAGATTACATCTTGAATTTTTGCCACATAAAAGTAAGTTCTGTGGCTAGATGGATTCATGTGGGGCTAAATTTTACAATCAACACAATAGTAACAACGCTATTTACTTGCCATTTTGAGCACAATTCACCAGAACAAGATATCACAAAAAAGCGGTGCAGACTAACCAAATGAGAAGTTTTCACATCTGATGTGACGTGACAATATCATTAAAAAAATACAATACATTTAGAGAAGCATGTCGGCTGTCTCTTTCTCTCTTTGCACTCACAACAAATGGTTTAAATCACAATTCTCATATATATATATAACGACTCTTATGTAATAAGTGTCGTATGGGCCAGTGCTCTCCATGCTTCCTGATACCATACTGCAGGGTAGGCATGGGCCGGTATAAGATTCTGACGGTATGATAACCTTGGATAAAAATATCACGGTTTGACGGTATTGTGATTACTGCTCTAAAATATATTATTTTAAAATGTCTGGGTAAAAAACTAAAACTTTTTTCCCCTTTGAACACAACATATTTTATTTTGAAAAACATTTCCAAAATATTTTAACAGTAAACATGTCAGGCTAAATAATTCAAATGAAACAATTAACTTATACTGCCTTCATTAGTTTCTAAAACAGATTTATTTACAATTTAAAACGGCATTTTTGGATATCTTAAAAAAAAAAAGGGAAAAAAAAGAAAAGAATTGTAAATAAAAAAGGAACGGTATAGCAGAAAATGTTATCCAAACCGCGGTATACCTTAAAAATGGTTATCGTCCCATGCCTACTGCAGCGGTTTCCAAACTCGTTCCTGGAGGGCCGGTGTCCTGCTGAGTTTAGCTCCAACTTGCTTCAACACACCTGCCGGGAAGTTTCTAGTATATCTAGTAAGAGCTTGATTAGCTATTTCAGGTGTGTTTGATTAAGGTTGGAGCTAAACTCTCCAGGACACTGGCCCTCCAGGACCGAGTGTGGACACCCCTGCCATACTGCTTCTCCATTTTGAGGCCTGTGTCAGCTTTGATTGTGTCAAACCATTGTCGCCGTCTTCTTTTTGGCATTGATCAACCCAAGCATGTTTATTTTTTTCACAATGAACTGCAATACAATACATGCACAAAGTATGCTTATCTAAGTTTTGTGATTTTTTTTCTATCTAACGATAAGACCAGATTGATGCGCTCTAACACTTGTTTGCCTGGTACTTTTGCTGTCCACAGGTTCTATAGGATTCTTTGCCAGTACCATAGATCAAACACATAAATTGTTTTTTTTAGCAAATGCTGAGCCAAGAAATAACATTTTTGTGTAATGTGTCAGGTTTTTGAAATTGAGATTTATACATCAACTGAAAGCTGAATAAATAAGCTTTCCACTGATGTATGGTCTGCACAATCTGTATGGAGATATAACTATTTTAAAACCCAGAATCTGAGGGCTCCAAAAAAAAAAAATCTAAATACTGAGGAACATCGCCTTTAAATCTGTCTAGAAATAAAGTGCTTAGTGATGCATATTACAAAAATTGAGTTTAGATTTGTTTTTTTTTACAGTAGGAAATTTACAAAACATCCTAATGAAACATATTTACTTAATATTCTAATGAGTTTTGGCATAAAACAAATTTACCTATACAATGTATTTTTGGCTATTGCCAAAAATATACCACTGAAACCTGAAGTCTTATCTGTTGCCTAGAGTTACATGCATGTACATCTGCTAAAGTGTTAATGCATGCCAGTGGACTTTAGTTGGGTCAAATAATGCTATAATACAAAACACTCCAAAACACAAAGCAAAATTCCTAATTATCGTTTAAAAATCTGCCTCTTAACTCACGTAATGTTAACGTCAGAGAAGTGTTTGCTGTTTGGCTCTTCTCAGCAGGTATCACAGTAGTAAAAGCGTGTTTGCATCTCTGTAGCCCTGAGGTAATCCCCCACTCTCTAGGGTGGAGGTGATTCACGATTCAGCTCACGCTCTTCATCTACTCCTCCATCCAATCAGGCTGTGCTGAAGGAAAGAGGCTCACTATGGCTGTGGGCTACTGCCTCTGTTGACATGAATAAGTGAATAGATAACCAGGCTCTGATCTCACTTTCAAACAGAATTCCAGATGTAGTAAAAGAGTTATGATTCAAAAGTGAGAAGGACGTATAAAAACATATTACTCAAAGTATGGTAAAAAATTCACACCAAAGTAACACCAGCCATCTGCAAGGAGAGTTTTTCCTAAATCCTAAAAAAAAAGTTAATGTTCCCAGAAAGAAAGGTATTTGACATTTGGTCTTGATGTTAAAGGGAATACTAAAACCACAATTAAACTGTAATGATGAAAGTGAATAAACTGATAGGTAGAAAATAAAAACTGCAGAAAAATGTTTTATGCATACAACATAACATTACAAAAATTCCTACACCTATTAAAAATATCTCTTTTATTAATAATGTTTTAATAATAATGTCACTTGACCTTCAATAAAATAGCACACTTAAAATTCCAGTTCAAATAGACTTGAATATAGATTGACTTAAAATTTGCTACTAAAGATACATTTTTATATGCAAGTTGTAGTGAGACCTACGTTTTTGTCAAAAGATTGTTTATGTGACCTTTATGCTAATTTATCCTCGAGTTAAAATACCTAATAAAACATAAAAGCAAGATCAGATTACTTAAGAAAAAAAAATACTCATCTCTTTAAGCCTAATTAAACACACCTGATCAAGCTAATTGAGTCCTTCAGGCTTTTTTTAAACCTACAGGTAAGTGTGTTGAAGCAGAGCTGGAACTAAACTGTGCAGAGCTGAGGTCCTCCAGGAACTGGCTTTGACACCTGTGCTTTAAACCAATCAGTGTTCTGCAGTAGTCTAGCTCCAGGCTTCAGTATCATACTGCCGTGCAAGGTACCCTTATTAAAAAAAGCGGTGTGGTTTGCTATTTTGGTACTTTTGAGAGTGTAAACGTAAATAAATGCATACCGTAACGAACAGTACCAAATCAGACCAGGAAAATAAGTTATAAATGTCATCCAAGTTCCTGAGTATTGGTGACCATGTCCATCCCTTCATCACCACAGTGTGCTTATCTTATAATGCTACTTCCAGCAGGTTAAGATGCATATCACTGAACAAAAACAATCTCAAACTGCTTTTCATGACCATGACAATCAGTTCACTATACACTCAAATGGCCTCCAGAACATGTATAGGCCTTAGCAGCTATTTCACATTCTCGATACAGTAAACACACAATCTCCTGTCTTTTCTTTGCTATACGATAAATGAAATGGGCTAAAAAGACCAAACAAGGTCTCGTCTGCAGATCTAACAGGCATAATGAGATAAATAAAACACAATGGGATAAACGAAAAGCGATTAACAAGCCGGCTTGTGCTTGGCCTAATAAACCGCATCCATTAAGTGAGTGACCCACTTAGCAGGCGGCAGTGGAGTAAAGAACACAGGTAAAGCACCAGAGCTAAAGGTTATCCTCCTCTGAGGCTGAGCGCTCTATTTGTGCAAAGTGAAGCGCGCGAAAGAAAAGAGTGCCCTCCTGAGCGCTCTAAAAGCTGCCTGCTGTCTCGCTCTCACTTGCTCCCTCTTGTATGCAGTCTCCCTCCCTTCCTCGGTGGTCTGACGCAGGAGGATTGAGGGGCTCCGTGTCGAGCATCAGCAGCGCACACACACTGCAGACAGAGCCACTTCAGTCAGTCTGCCCACACCTTCAGCTGCTACACACCGACACATCTCAATGCTGACATCATACTCCATCCCTCTGCTCATGCTGTACCTCTCTATTTAAAGTCACAGGTCTTACTGTTAATGATTCATCGGCGCATGTTATTCTAAAAAAAGATATTCATAATCCTTAACCAAAATAAAATAACTAAGTCTTCCTTTAAACTGAATTTCCTTGACGTTACTTTCAGTGTTACATTCCCTTTTCACTGTAAATAAATAGTGTCATCTTAAGTGTGAGTTTGTATCTGTGCTTATTTAAATTACATGACAGGAATCTTGCGCTGCTGACTGCAGTAAATGCACTCAGTTTTGTTTTGCCTGAATATGCCTTTTTAGACTCTCAAATACCCCTGTTATAAAATGGCGGTTATTTAATCTAACTGTGCTTTGTTCAGATGACCGCAATTGCTGCAATTAATTTAATAGCCACAAGAAGGTTGACATAAAATACAGAGGCACCCTTCCAAACGCACGTGCATTTTACTTTTTACTCTCAAATTCACCAGAGTGAGAGAGCCTTGTAAATTGTGTTTGTACAGCATCACTCTACTAATATTGTAGTTTAAAAACTTCATACACGAGCAATGCCAGCAACTGATTGCAGAGAGAAAAATCAACATATATAACCATATACAAGTTCATCTTTGAATTTCACAGATAAAAAAAAATGTCATACATTTCCATATATTTAACATATTTCAATCATTAGAATTACAAATAAGGACATAAAAGTTCAAATATATTAGCTATAATATATGTAGTATATGTTCATATTTGGCCATATATTAGATTTCTGTATGGGCCCCAAAAATGTGGCAATTAATGGCATAATCACAATTATTTTTAAACAATTAATCGTCAAACAAATTTCATAAAATTTTGTTCGTGACAGCCCTAATCTCAAAGTTCAGTTCAAACTGTCTATTTCATGTCATCAATGCAGTACTCAAGTTATCATCATCTTCATTCAAAACTGGTCTTAAATCATTATCCATTAAAATGTTTGTGTTGCTACAAATACATGCAAGTAAACATTACTGTTAATTTATCTGCTTTTATTTCTATGCTGTGTACTTGTAGATTATATTGCTAAACGATTTTATTGTTCATTTAGTGAAAACCCAGACTGGTAGATTTTAGCTTTGGTTCTACCATTTTTAATCTATTTGGCTACACACTGTCTGAAATTATGGTTATAAAACATCATCAAAATTTTTTTAAATCTCTTTCATCTAGCTCTATGAATAAAAATGAAACCTTTATAAGTTTCTTTTTTTATTGAACACAAAGTTTTTTGAAGAATGGCAGTCATTGGCTTCCATAGTAGAACAAAAACAGTCAATGGCCACTAGTTAGCAACATTCTTCAAAATATCTTCTTTTGTTTTCAACAAAAATAAAAACTCTTGAGGTTTGAAACAAGTGGAGGATGAGTAAATGATGACAGAATTTTCATTTTTAGATGAGCAATCCCGTTACCATCTCTTAAGCTGCAGCAATGAAATAACTTCAGATAAAAGTCTAAAAGTCTCAAATAAAGGTTGTCTTCATGCTGACTCACCGTAGTCAAGTTTGATGCCCTCATCGAACCTGGAAAACAGACGGTATCGCTGAGCCCAGTATTTGGCCAGCTCAGGTTCTGCTGCAATCTCGGGTGGCATCTCCACATCCTTCCTCCTCTTCCTCTTCTTCCTCTTGCTCTTTTTAAAGGCCTGCACACTCTCTGTGGGGAAAGCAAACAGTACGATCATGACAAATTGCCAATGAGAATCAAACAAGAAGTCTGATTGTGTTAACCAATGGCTTGTATTTTACAGGAGCACTGACAGTGTTTATCTCATTTGGATCATGTAAAGATGTGAACCCTCACCTCCTTCAGTTTCTTCAGGAGCATCAGGGAGCAAGAAGTCAGGGACGTCCAGCGGCTGCAGTTCTCCTCTGGGATCGGTTTCGTCATCCTGTCTTTCATCTAGCTCTGGTGTAAATGCATGCTGATGTTCCTGACCAATTCTGCTGGGCTGAGGAGTCTTTTCACAGTCTTCTTCATCAGTCTCATTACTGGCTTCTTCCTCATCTTCTTTTCGTGTAGGTAGACTGGCCCTTTCTGCTTTGTCAAATGGCCCAATAAGAGCTTCAGGCATGGATGTTGTTGCCACATCCTTAGAGTCTGCATCAGTCTGGACCTGCTGGAGGAAGTTTTGGACCTGAGTCCGTGGTGTGAGTCAATACAGAGGTTTTATATTAAAGAAAATACAAAAATATGCAACACAGTTGTCAAGTTACTAGTTGCCATTGGCAGTTGTAGTTGGCATTATGAAATGTTAAACTTTGCTTTGGAACAATATTTAGTTTTTTAAAAACAGATTAACACCTGTAAAATTACAGGTACTAATATATTTAATGTTTCTGAAATTTGTCTATAATGCTAACTAAAACTGAATCTATCAATAACATTTTTCATTTTGGACATGTAATTTATTTCTAATTAATAATGCTGAAAACTAAATAATGTGCTACTTATTGCTTTTTAGTTTTTTTTTTCTCAGTATTTGATGATTAGGAAGTTCAAAAGAACAGCTTTTATTTGAAGGATATGTTTTTTTTTCAATGATATGTAAATATATTTTTAATCATTTTTATTGTTCATTTAAAGTTCAATAATTCTGACCTTTTGAACATTACAATTTGAGTTTTTCAAATTATTTAGTTTTAATGATTTATATCCATCAAAGGCTCCCCCATCTAGGTAATTTAAAACAGAAGAGGCAAAATAATACTAGTAAAAAATAAAAACAAAAATAGATTATCTAATCTGATGGTTCCTTAGAGTAAAAAAAAAAAAATCTGCCTTAGCATACAACACTACCACTAGCAGAACTGCAGGGCTCAACATGATAAAAGAAGCCCAACAAAGTCTTGTTTAGGCACCCAGCCAGAAAAGATACTGGTGATAATGTCTGGTTGCAGTAAAGTTTTCATCCTCCACCAGATCAATTTGTGCTACAGAGAAATCAATTCTAGAGCACTGCAGTAAATTGGTCCAGTCTCTTCTCTGGCTAAAATCCAGCCTTACGTGAAACCCAACATTAAACTCGGAAATCAGCTGTGATAAAGTCCATTCATAAGAGGACTGGGTGCATCAACAACAACTCATCTCTTGTTTCTTGAAAATTCAGCATGGCCGTGATGCAGACCGAGGGTTTGAACTCTGTGTGTGTGTTTGACAGCTGTGAGTGTCTGCGTGTGTGTTGTGTGTATCACGGGTGAAACTGGAGGTTGGAGCGTCTCTGTCTGTTTGACGGTGGCTGACAGCATGTGGTAACAGCGCTCTGATGGGATGCATGAAAAAAAGACTGCATAAAGTGTCAGTCTCGACTGCTGGATCTGGGCCCATTTTACACACACACACATATATACACACACTGAACCACTTACACTGTGCTCCAATGATCCGTGGAAAGGCGACCAGAATGATACATCTTACAGGTAAGCCTACAAAATCCATCTGTCAATAAAACCTCAGGAAACCAGGTAACGCAAACATGAGCATTTCATCGTTCAGCTAAAGTAGTTGAGGGTGCCTAGCTTAAGCATAAGGGACTACAAATATCATACATTTTATTATGCGTTAAATTGATAAGTGACTGTAAAAATATTTTTGTTAGAAAAAAGTTCTAATATTCTTTTTTTTTGTCCATGAAACAATTCTGAAAATGTTTCATGATTGTCACAATGTTATTTAGCAAACTTGTTTTCAACATTGATAATAATGTAAAAAAAAACCCTGCATATTATAATAATTTCTAAATGATCACGTGAGATTGAAGACTGAAGCAATGAGGCTAAAAATGCTGAAAATAACAATATATAGATAAAATCTTTTTATATTTGTCCTAAGTCTATCTTTAAATAATTTTAATGTACCACTGATACAAAAAAACGTTATTTTAAAAGAAAAAATCTAGCTTCTTGAAAGGTTTCTTGTGGCAAATCAGCAAATTAGAATGATTTCTGATGGACCATGTAACTGAAAGACATGATGCTGAAAATTCAGCTTTGAAGCACTTTGAATGAATTACATTTTTAAATCATTTCACATACAAAAAAAGCCTAAAACAGAGTCTGTATCGAATATTTTTTGATCAGTAGTGTATTTAAACAGAATGTAGTCATTTTAAAATGTAATATGATAATGTATTAATGCAAACAGCCATGCTGTTCTTTTTTTCTAAATTAAAGAAAAAAGAAAACGGGATGAAAAAAAACCCAGAACGTTCCTTGTGAAAATATCAGCTCTGTGCATTAGTGCTTGCATTCATCGCTCTTAATTTACTTCTTCGTAATCAGTAAGAAATACTGAAGGCTAAATGACATTTGTTTAATTTATATTGTGCTTATACCAAATATATGCACCTTTTAAAATAAAAAAAGAGTGTTCATCAGAATACTGATACAGCCCAAACAGCCAAAACCATTCATTCATTCATTCATTCATTTTCTTTTTGGCTTAGTCCCTTTATTAATCTGGGGTCGCCACAGCGGAATGAACTGCCAACTTATCCAGCTTAATGTTTTACGCAGCAGATGCCCTTCCAGCTGCAACCCATCACTGGGAAACATCCATACACACTCATTCACAAACATACACTATGGACAATTTTAGCTTACCCAATTCACCTATAGCGCATGTCTTCGGATTTGTGGGGGAAACCGGAGCACCCGGAGGAAACCCACGCGAACACGGGGAGAACATGCAAACTAGCGACCTTCTTGCTGTGAAGCGATCGTGCTACCCACTGCGCCACCGTGACGCCCCAGCCAAAACCATCTTCAGGCAAATTTAAAGGGGACCTATCATGCCTCTTTTTACAAGACGTAAAATAAGTCTCTGACATCCCTTGAGTGTATATGTGTTTCAGCACAAAATACCAAACAAATAATGTTTTATAACTCTTTGAAACTGACCCTTTAGGCTTGGATAATTGTGCCATTTTGTGGACTGTCGCTTTAAATTCAAACGAGATTGTCCTCTTTCAAGCTACAAATGCCTATGTGCGGTAGATTCAAAATAGAACTAAAGTTATCTCTGTGAAAAACTAAAAATGTCAAAAAAGTGGCTTAGAAGAAGGTAGTCTATGGAGAAAACATTGTTCATTTGTGCATACTAAAACTCAACATTTATAATGTGTCTTAGTTGCTGACATTTTTTCTTCAGCAGGTACTGTGTGAAAACTGTAATGGTCCTTCTCACTTAGGGCTGTCTATGGGCGTGCTCACACTGGGTACAGTTGCCTTGAACCGTGCCAAAGTGCGATTGTCCCCCCTCCCCTCTCCCCCGACAGCCTGCACTCACACTGCCGTTTGCATTTCGAACCTGAGCACGCTTACGTCATTGATGATGCAACGGTTCAGTTTATTTTGCGGAACAGATCCACCACTTTTGACACTCAAAGTCCTCATGCTGCATGCATTAGGAGGTTTGCTGAAAGTGCAGCTGATGTGCAGCAAGGGGTTTGCGTCTTTAATAAACTATGACAGTTCACGTTCATTGAAAAGTAAGAATGATTAATAAATTCCTATTAAACAGTCCCTTAAAAGTGACGTTGTGTCTTCAGTTTCGGGCTCAGGTGCGCTTTGCACTCACACTACAAGCGTACCGCGCCAAAGCCCAACCGAACTGCGCTCTGGCACACCGGGCCAGGGCCGGTGCCAGGGCCGGCCAACTGAACCCCGCCTGATTCAGAGCACTCACACTTGTCAAACGAACCGGGAAACGCGCACGGGCACGGTTCGGATAGCATAGTGTGAGTGCACCCTATGAGGGAGAAATCGTCTCTTATGGGCAGGACTTTCCCCTCTGATGACATGTACAAAGGGAGAATGTCAATCAAAGTTTTTTACATGTGTACTTCGTGATTATGCAGACTAAAGGGAACCAAATAGTGGTACGTGTGCAAGTGCCATATTTGAATATGTACACGTGGAAATTAAATATGAAAGTTGCAAATATACTTGAGTTGGTTTTAAAGCACAGGTTTTGTTACTTTTTGTAACTTCTTTAGTTTTTGATGCATGACTTCTAGTTGACTTCAGTCTGAATATTCTTGACTACATTTTTTGACAAATTATTTCTCTAAAAATTATTGTACACACAACATTAACCAACTCACTTTCTGAAGAGCTTTGTTGATCTTTGGCTTTGTGGTTTGCGGTCCATCTTCGGTAAAGAAGATGTGCTTGTTGATCTTGCAGGCTGCTTTTCTTCTTTGCTCAGGGGGCTTTCTGTCCTCACTCCGTCTACCTGCGTATGAACCCTGGCCTGCTTTTAGCTTCACCACACTCTCAAACCTGCCAGGACAAAAGCATTTTGAATGTTAACCAAGCTCCTGACTGTTTTCAAAGAGTCTAACATATGTGTGGGGTCTTACTTTGGCTGTGGACCCCGTCTCAGGCCAAGAGCATCCCATGCCTCCTCGACCGGTACCTCCGCAATCTCCTCGGCATCCAGCTCATGACTGCGAGTAGAGCAGACATTTAATAGCATATATTTAAAAAGATTTTTCTCTTTCCATATTTTTTTTTTATCATCATTTTTTCTTTGGTTTAAAGGGGCTATATGGTGAATTCAGAAAACCCTTGTTAATACTGACTGGTGGCCATTAAGTGAACTGCAGCCAGCAACTCAGAATCAGAATCAGAAAGAGCTTTATTGCCAGGTATGTTCACACATACGAGGAATTTGTTTTCGTGACAGAGCTTCTACAGTGCAACAGAATTACAGAGACAGGACAAAAAACAGATAAATATATTTAAAAAACAAAAGTAATAGTGAATGCAAATATACAAATTGACAAGTGTATGTACAGGAATATTACTATATACAACAGCAGCTGTTATGTGCAAATTAGCATGTAAAATATGTTGTTAAATAAGTGTTTATGTGTATAAAAAGTGTATAGCAAGTAGTGATGTTTGTTTCATAATTACTATCATCAAGTGTTCATGAGATGGATTGCCTGAGGGAAGAAACTGTTTCTGTGTCGGGCTGTTCTGGTGCACAGTGCTCTGTAGCGTCGACCAGAAGGTAAAAGTTCAAAGAGGAAGTGCTGGGTGTAAGGGGTCCAGAGTGATTTTGGAAGCCCTTCTGCTTGCTCTGGATAAGTACAGTTCTTGGAGAGTAGGGAGGATTGTACCAGTGATTCGCTCAGCAGTCCGAACTATTTGACGTAGTCTTCGGAGGTCGGATTTCGTAGCTGAGCTAAACCAGACAGTTATTGAAGTGCAGAGGACTGATTCAATGATGGAAGTGTAGAACTGTTTCAGCAGCTCCTCTGGAAGATTGAACTTGCTCAGCTGACGAAGGAAGTACAACCTCTGTTGAGCTTTTTTGACAATGGAGTCAATGTGAGTGTCCCACTTCAGATCCTGAGAGATGGTGGTGCCCAGGAACCTGAATGACTTCACTGCTGCTACAATGCTGTCCATGATGCTCAGTGGGGGGAGAGCAGGGGGGTTTCTCCTGAAGTCCACTATCATCTCCACTGTTTTGAGCATGTTCAGCTCCAGGTTGTTGTGACTGCACCAGACAGCCAGCTCCTTAACCTCCTGTCTGTAAGCAGACTCGTCACCGTCCTCAATGAGGCCGATAAGTGTGGTGTCATCTGCAAACTTCAGGAGCTTGACAGAGGCGTCTTTTGAGGTGCAGTCATTTGTGTACAGGGAGAAGAGCAGAGGGGAGAGGACACACCCCTGGGGGGCGCCAGTGCTGATTGCGCGGGTACTGGATGAGAATTTTCCCAGCTTCACCAGCTGCTGCCTGTCCGTTAGGAAGCTGTTGATCCACTGACAGACAGAGTTGGGCACGGAGAGCTGAGTTAATTTGGGCAGGAGAAGTTTTGGGATGATAGTGTTGAAAGCCGAGCTGAAGTCAACAAACAAGATCCTCACATAGGTCCCTGGTCTGTCTAGGTGTTGCAGAACATAATGCACTCCCATATTGACTGCATCATCCACAGACCTGTTTGCTCTGTAGGCAAACTGAAGAGAGTCCAGTGATGTCCTTCAGGTGGGCCAGCACCAATTTTTCAAAAGACTTCATGACCACAGATGTTAGCGCCACCGGTCTGTAGTCATTTAGTCCTGTAAGTTTGGGTTTCTTTGGGATGGGGATGATGGTGGAGCGTTTGAAGCAGGAGGGCACTTCACACAGCTCCAGTGATCTGTTGAAGATCAGGGTGAAGATGGGGGCCAGTTGGTCAGCACAGGATTTTAGACAGGCTGGTGTTACAAAATCTGGGCCTGGTGCTTTTTTCCTCTTCTGTTTTTGGAAAACCTGGTGCACATCATCTTTACTGAACTGAAGTGTGGGGGAGACAGGGGGTGGTGGAGGTGTTAATGGTGGTGTGAAGAGCAGTTCAGAGTGGGTGTGGGGTGTTTTCTCAAACCTGCAGTAAAACTTATTCAGGTCGTTTGCAAGTCGTTCGTTGTCTACAGTGCTGGGGGATGGTTTCTTGTAGTTTGTGATATTTTTCAAACTTTTCCACACGGATGCTGAGTCGCTGGAAGAGAATTGACTCCTTAGTTTCTCAGAATAGTTCCTTTTTGCCACTCTGATCTCCTTTTCCAGTGTGTATTTGGCCTGCTTATACAAGGCCCTCTGCCCATTCCTGTAAGCAACCTCCTTGGCCTGACATAGCTGTCTGAGTTTTACAGTGAACCACGGTTTGTCATTGTTGTATGTGAGTTGAGTCCTGGTAGGAATGCACATGTCTTCACAGAAACTGATATAAGATGTTACAGTCTCTGTAAGCTCGTCCAGATCGTTTGCAGCAGCTTCAAAAACACTCCAGTCAGTGAGGTCGAAACAGGCTTGAAGATCCCGCTCTGTTTCATTAGTCCATCTTTTCACAGATCTTAATACAGGTTTGGCTGTTTTCAGTTTCTGCCTGTAGGTTGGTATGAGATGAGTCAAACAATGGTCAGAGTGCCCCAAAGCTGCTCATTGGACAGAGCGGTATGCATCCTTTATTGTGGTATAGCAGTGATCCAATATGTTACTGTCTCTTGTGGGACATGTAACATGCTGTCTATATTTTAGCAGTTTGCGGGATAGTTTTGCTTTGTTAAAATCCCCGAGAATTTTTAAAACAGAGTCCGGGTGTTGTTGCTCTATTACCGTGATCTGATTGGCTAGTTTCTGTATCGCCAGGCACGCGTGCGGAGGAATGTAAACACTGACGAGAATGAACGAGCAGAACTCACACGGCGAGTAGAAAGGCTTACAGTTAATAAACAGTGCTTCTAGGTCGGGACAGCACATCTTCTTTAAAACTGTTACATCTGTACAGCACCTTTCATTGATGTAACAGCATGTCCCACCACCCCGCGATTTCCGCGTTGATTCTCCGTCGCGATACACTCTGAACAGCTAATAGCCCGGTAGATGAAGCGCGTTGTCCGGTACGGCGTCGTTCAGCCAGGTTTCCGTGAAACACAGAGCAGCAGAATGCAAAAAAACCCTGTCTGAGAGAGCAGAATGAGTTCATCTATTTTGTTGGGTAGAGAGCGGAGATTCGCCAGATTGATGCTAGGCAACGCAGTTCGAAACCCGCGCTGTCTGAGTTTCACAAGCGCGCCTGCTCGCTTCCCTCGTCTGAGCAGCACCGCGGCTCCGCCGACTACAATGTCCAACAAAACATCACATAAATCCAAGTCTGGAAAAACATTTGGTGGTGTATGTGTCCGAATGTCCAACAATTCGTCTTTGGTGAAACTAATTGTAGGAATTTGACTCAAGACGGGACAAACTAACAAAAACACAAAAACAACTACAGAGCACGACACGGCCATTAAAGCGCACTCACGCTGGTGCATAACATCATGTGATTCGATGTGACCTTTACAAACGTTAAAATTAATATTTGAAATGAAAAGCAAATATGTAAAATTTCTTACATATAGCCCCCTAAAATATTGACTTATTGAATTAACTGTTATAATGGACACAGTGCTAGCATTTTTTTTTCATAGTTTTAAAACTTACTGTATCTATGAACAATTACTGCTTTCTGTTGTTTTAGGAGAGGGTTAGTCTCAACCATTGAAAGTGCAATACACTGTCTCTTAATTATAAAGTTTTATTTTTCATTATTCTAATTTATACTTTTGCATCACAAGAAGTTTTCAGTTTTTTAGCTGATTGTGACAACTTCTGCCTGTTCAAAATAAAGCCCAAAAATGCACTGGAGATTATTCCTGTTTTACCGAACCCATATTGAACTGTGACCCAAAAACCAAGGTACGTACTGAACCGTGACATCAGTTTACCATTAGACTCCTAATATCTATCTATCTATCTATCTATCTATCTATCTATCTATCTATCTAT